>CM076582.1:270704473-270880849 GCA_034641835.2 Pinus albicaulis
TCTGCCAACAAGATCTTCCTACAAAAGAAATCCCCTGTCTCTATAATCGGCCAATGTGGGAAAGGTATGCTGCAAGCCCCATCAATGCACTCCTAGAGATTACTGCTCCCTGAAAGTGGTTCGGTCTTGCTAGCTGTATGTGCATCTACCGACACCTCATCAATGTGTCGGCCCAAAGACGGATGCACCACCATCTCCAACAACTCCTCCCTCTCTCGATCAGAAATTTCTTACTCCTGCAGTCTATTAGCCTCCCGCAGAACTATCCCATCAACATACAACATCTCCTGAGGATGAGTATCTGAAACTATTGTCACCATACGAGATGCTTGTACATATGTTCGCTCCTCCTCAATGGCTGATGTTGGCGAAAAATAAGGTCTCGCGGGCAAGACCCAGGTTCACAGGGTTGTGGCCAACAAGGGTCCGGAGTAGTCTAGTAACACGCCGGCATTTTCACCCTGCTCAGGAAGAACAGAGCGTCTCACCCGAGGCGTGCCGCGACCACATGGGAAAGGGGAAGAAATCACAGACGAGGAATAAACCCGCAACCACAGAAAGAAAGAGAATCCATTACATATACCAGAATATTCATGCAATATCACCAATCAAGTAGACAGACAGTCGCAACTTAAAAATTTTAAAGCAGTGTAAACACATCATAACCCATAACCCAAAACATAGAGACAACAATCCTTCTTTATATTATTCTTCAGCCGAGTACATGATTACATAGCTTCTTTCTCTGATAACTCATAAATCAGATACAGATGGATCTAAGAACAGAGAATACAAAACATAGAGAGTAGAGACCAATGGGGAGAACAAGTCTGATTCCTCCGCAGCTGCTTCCACGTTCAATCCTCTCGCCACAGCAACCGATCAACCAATCAACCAACCTCTCTTCTTCAGCCGGGTGATTGCCTTTTATTCACCCGCTCGTCGCGACTGGCGGCTTCTCTGCGTCTTTGCTCTGACTTTTCCCGACTTCTCTTCTGATGTCTGCATGTTCTACTTCCTGTTTGCTGCTGTATCTCTTTCATCTGTACTTCTTTCTGTTCCATCTTCAGTTATCAAGTGCTTCCGCACCGTCTTAGTAGCTCCGCAACTCCTGGTCGCGCGGTGCGGTCGCGTTAGCTATGTGTATTCCCTCCGCAACTCAAAAAGAGTCCAAGTTCAAAATTCAAAACTTAAACAAAAACAAGGGCCCCAACAGGCCCCGACCACAATCCTTTGACTCGTCCGCGAGTCAATCGCAAATGACAGTCTCTACCTCCATACCTTCGCCGGCCTCGGTGCCCTGCTCTGCTGCTCTTTCTTCTGCTGCCCTTTCCTGTTGTACTCCGCCACCTGCTGATTCAAACAAGGGCCCCAACTCCGGGACCCGGCGGAGTGCTGCATCTCGAAGCTCCGTGAAAGTTACTACTGCTTGCTGCCATTCCTGCATAAGCAGGTCAGCCTCTTGAACAATGCGGTTGGCTGTAGCTTCGTCAATGGGCGTCGGTGCATCCCCGAACAGTGTGGTGAGTTGGGACTCGGCAGTGGCGTCCAGCTGATGCATTGCCTCGGCATGGCTGCGAAGGGGCGGCCGCATCTCCCGGATGGTGTGCTTAGTTGCTGCTGATGCGGCCTCGGTCGTCTGCATTTGAAGTTCCAGCTCGTCCGTCTGAGCGTAGAGCTGGTCCAATCTGGCCTGGTCCGTGGTCGCCCGAATTTGGGTGGCGAGTTGTTGCAGTTGAGCAGCAATGAGCTGCGTTTTGACTGTCAGTGCGAGGGAGCACTCCTGCAAGCTGCGTAAAAGGGCCGAAGCCGCTGCTGTCGTGGAATGGAGAGTCTCTTGTAGATTGACTGCCTGTGCCTGCTTGGCAGTGACCGGTCCTGAATAATCAACGGGTGGATCTGGGAGGGTAGGCCGTGCGGCCAACGCCGCTTGTAATTCCTGGTTCTCTCTGAAAATGGTGGTGAAGACGTCCCCGAGCTGGCGAGCTTGTAAGGCTATGCTGTCCTGTTCGATGCGAGCAGGGAGTGGGGCATGGTGAGCCCGTGCCTCCGGCCGTACGCTGGAAAGCGCCTGATGAACAATGTTGGCCTGTTCCTGGAGGCAGGTCTTCTCCTGCAATAGGTGATTGCGCTGTTCAGTAAGCGCCGTGATCTGGTTCCCCTGCTCGGTGCATCGCCGCTGTAGCTCTGCATGAATCTGCTCGGCCTGGCCGGCCGCCCGCTGAATGAGCAAAAACAACTGTGCTGGACTCAGTTGTGCTGTAGTCGTTGTGCGCGGGGCATCCTGCTGAGGCATCTGTTCCTGTAACGATGGTCCTACGGCCGCTGCTCGGCCTGCAGTCTCTGGAAGGTGGACCGGCGTCTGTTGTTGTACCGAAGTGGCCATATCAGGCTCTGGCCGGTCCTGCTGCATGGTTGGCGCTGTGGAAGGGCTGATTGAATCAACCCCAACTCTGTCTAGCTGAACAAATATAGTGGCAATGGGCTCCTGGGACGTGGCCACGGGGTCAACAGGGGGTACCACCGCGGCAGTACTGGAGGTGACCTCCGCCCCGTGGTCACCGCCGAAGAGGTCCCAGATCAAGGAATCGGACACAGTGGCTGAGGAAGTGGATGGATTGGAGGAAGTGGCGTGTGGTCTGCTGGTGGAGGGGGCGGTGGATGGAGTGACCGAGGAGGGAGGGAAACGAAGGTTGAGGAAATCTGCTGGGTCAATCAGCGGTTCCTCCAGGATCAAGGTAGCTGTGGGCGGCGTGACTGGTGGATCATCCTCCGTAAGGTCCACCACGGGATCTGCAATACGGGCCCGCTTGGGTGGGGGTGGCCCAGAGGAATCGGGTTCGGGGCCCGGTTCACCCATTGTCGTGATGATGGGGGTGGCAGAAGTGAACAGGGAAGTGGGAATTGGAGAAGTGAGGGAAGCAGTGTGGGAGAGACCAAGTGACCGGTTAAGAAGAAATTCATTAAAGGAAGGAAATATAGGGGCGCTACTAGAAACAACCTGGGTGGCCACGTTGAGTCTCCGGACTTGGTCGTTCATATGCTCCACAATGGGGACCAGTGCCTCGGGCAGGGTCGCTGCGCTCCCGGCGGCCTCTGTGGTTATCGCTACCGCGACTGTGGAAGATTCCCCGGCACTGGTCGCGGCAGGCTGCTGGGCCGCCCGCATCCCATCAAAGTTATATCGGATGACTCCATCCTGAACGTGCCGAACGACCCCGGCCATGTTAGAACCTCTCTGTGGAAGATACTGTCGGTCAACTGGAACCACAAGGGCGCCATGTGAAATGTGTGGTGAGGGACACAAGCCGGCCGGATGAAAGTGTGATTATGGCTGACGCCAAACCACACTTGTTCGCTGTATTCATCCAGCAGGTTCCGGGGTACCCGCTGCTGAGAGGCCACCACATCGACCATCCTTCCGTACCATTCGCGGAACGCCTCCGCGTTCACCTGCTTGCTGCTGGGGGCCGTGGACACCTGCCAGGGGGAGTATCGCATCGCGAACGGTTGGCCCCCGGTGAGTTCCGCTGGTGTCCGTATCGGAGGAACATGCCATTTCCACATGGCGAAGGCTAGGAGCAAGTATCCGTAGATAAAACTGGTGGTCCGTCTGTAATTGTCTTCGCAGGCCGCGAAGAGTTCCTTCAGCACGAACGCGCTCCAATTAAATCGGGCCCCTTTGACGCAGTGCTCCGCAATAGAAATTGTGTCCAAGGTGCACTCGCCCTTGGTGTAATGGCGCATGGTCTTGCTCGCTATCAGATAGCAAGCAAACCGGATTTCTGGTACATTGATCAGGTCTATTTTGGCACCCTTGCCACCTCGGCGAGTACCGTATTTGGTGTACAGGTCCGCCTCGGCCGATTTCCGGGCACGTTTGGAGGCCGTCTGCCCCGCAGAGGAAACATCTGCCCCAAATTGACATAGCCCCGTAAGCCGACTAATATATGCTGCATGGATTGGAATCTCCTCGTTCAACCACAGGGACCCGTTCTGCACCCGACTGAGGAGGAACCGGGTGCATTGCAGAACTGGTCCGGTGGTGCCGAAGACAGGGAGACGGCGTAAATTCATCAACGTCGACTGTTGAAGACCCCGGAATTCGTCCTTCATCCGACTGTTAGAGCTGCTCCCTGGTGTATAGCGGTGTTCCATGAACGTCTGCCAATGCAGATGGGGAAACTCAGCCGGGTCGGACAAGTTAGCGTCCATGCAGGGCGCATTGTCGTACTTGCCGACCAGTGATGATTCGAGCCGGTGAGTTCTGTGATCCAGCACCGGTTCCGGGACGGAGAGAACAGCTCTCGGCATCTTTGCGCGTCTCTGATAGACCTGGAGGATTCGTCTGGAGTTCCCTGCTAAGTTCTGAGTGCTCGGAGGCTGCAAGTGCTCGGGAGTCGCTGAAATTTCCAAACTGAATTGGTCCGTCATCCCGGCGCCGATAGCCTTCATGCAAATTGGGCCATCCGCTGGCACGCGCGGGGTTGATGAGACTCCATAACGGCATTTAATTCTTGCTATCATGCTTGCCTGCGATAATCGTGTGATCAATCGCGAGCCTGTGTGTAATCTGACAGTTGCTGACGGCGGCATTGGAAGATGGGCGGACCCGACGGCGGAGAGAACTGCGGCTGATGGGGAATGATTACGGTATGATTACTGTCCATTAAGGGAATTTATGACCAAAATCTGAGCTATCCTACGGACTGACAAAAGGACTGACGGTTATGACCTGGACTGACGCTGGCACGAGGACAGATCCTTCGTGCAGGACACACTGGACTGGGAGCGGCGTCCTACTGGGTTGGCGCGCCGCCACGCTGGACTGGCGTTGCGACACGCTGGACTGGCCCGCTCCGACCATGGTCGGTTGCGGTATGGATGCCGCAACTGACGGTTTATTTGACTGACTGCAAAGAAATGGAAACGACTAACTATGCTCATCCCGGTTGCGGGAGAGTTTTTCAACTACGCTACTCTACGGGTGCTCTCGGTTGCGAGAGTTATTGATGGAAAGGGAGAAGGTACCTACTCCTGGTAGGGCTTCAGGCGTGCGCCATTCACCCATCCTGGAAGAACTGAGCCGTCCAATTGTGCCAATCGAACGACTCCTGAGTCGCGGATCTCGATAACAAAGTACGGTCCCAGCCAATGCATCTGGAGCTTGCCTGGAAACTTCTGGAACCGGCTGTCGTACAAGAGAACTCTGCCGCCAACTTGGAAAGTTTTAGTCTTGATGTGGCGGTCGTGCCACGCTTTCTGTCTGGCCTTCTGAACCTTCTGATGGAATTCCGCAAGAAACCGAGCTTCGTCCAGCTCCTGTAGCTCGTGGAGTCGTTCCTGCAGTGACGCATCCTCTGAGAAGTGAAGGGACGTTGCGATCAAAAGGCCGGGGACGGTGAACTCGGCGGGAATCACAGCTTCCCGGCCGTACACCAGCTGGAATGGCGTCTGGTTTGTCAAACGTTTTACCGTGGTCCGGTAAGCCCATAATGTCGCTGGTATCCGCTCATCCCAATCATCCCGCTGAGCGTTGCAGATTTTCGTCAAGCCCTTCTCCAGAATCTTATTGAAGGCCTCCACCGTGCCGTTAGCCTGCGGGTGGTATGGACTGCTGTTATGATGCTGTATCATAAATGTCTCCAGGAGCGATTTGACCGTGGCATTAATGAAATGCGTGCCTTGATCACTGGTCAGGCTGCGTGGGCAGCCAAAGCGGCTGATGATGTTTTCAAAGATGAACCGAGCAGCGGTCTCAGCGGAGCAGTCACGTACCGCTGCTGCTTCAGCCCATCTCGTGAGATAATCAGTCGCCGTAATGATGTACCGAGCTTTGGAATGGCGAGCAACTGGGGCAATGGGCCCTACAAACTCGACAGCCCACTTCTCAAATGGCCGCAACACATGCACGGGGTGTAGCGGAAGCTCATCTCTGTGCGAAGGCCGTCCCGTCCTCTGACAAATATCGCACCGTTTCACATAGGCCTTACAATCTGCATGCACCGTCGGCCACCATAGACCAGCTTGAAGTACCTTCCTTGCGGTGGGTTTAGCCCCCACGTGTCCGCCCGCAACTCCGCTGTGACATTCCCACATCACCGCTTCCCGTTCATGGTCAAGAACACACCTGCGCAACACCTCATCCAGGCCCAACTTGTACAGCTGCCCTGCGATCAATTGATAATCGGCCGCCCGGACAACCAAGTGGCGTTTCTGAAGCGGCGTGTAATCCTCGGGGCACTGTCCTGTGGTCAGATACGTGGCAATGTCAGCCAGGTAGTCTGGGACCGCTTCAACGCGAAACAGATCGGCATCCGGAAGCTGATCATCTAACGGACCATCGTTTTCCCCCGACTCCAATCTGGATAAATGATTAGGCCCGACATTTAGCCGGCCCGGTTTAACAATGACATCGAACGTAAACTCCTGAAAGAGGAGAAGCCATCGGCAGATCCTTCCTTCCAATACAGGCTTATTGACCAGATATTTTAAGGCCGAATGGTCCGTAAAAAATGTAAACTTACCGCCCAGAAGGTAGTGGCGGAACTTCTGGAGAGAGTACACCATTGCCAGCGCCTCCCGCTCAGTCGTGGTATAATTCTTCTCCGCATTAGATAGGCGTCGGCTGGCGAAGTATACCGGGTGGTCAACTGTCGTCTCCCCGGGTTGCGCTAATACGGCGCCAAGTGCAATCCCGGACGCATCAATGTGCACATGGAACTGCTTATCCCAGTTTGGATGAACGAGAATGGGTGCCGTCGCCAGTTTCTCTTTTAACGCGTCCAGTGCCTTCCTGCACTCTGCTGTCCATTCAAAAGCTTCCGACTTCCGCAACAGTTTCTCCAAAGGGGCAGTGATTTTGGCGTAGTTGCGGATAAAACGCCTGTAGTATCCAGTGTGCCCGAGCAATGCCCGCAACTGCTTCACATTCTCGGGGGCCTCCATGTGGACAATAACCGCGACCTTGGCGGGATCAACGCAGACCCCTTGCTTACACACCACGTGACCCAAGAGTGTGCCGAATGGTACTGCAAAAATACATTTCTTCAAATTCAAGGAAATCTGCAGCTGGCGACACCGATCGAACATAACACGCAACAGGGAGGCGTGTTTCTTCAGCAGGCTGTAAACGGTCCAATCATCCATATAGACTTCCAGGAATTTGTGAATATACTCCTGGAAAGCAGCAATAACAATCCGGGAAAACACGGCTGGCGCGTTCTTCAGTCCAAACGGCATGACATGGTATGCGAATGATCCCCACTCGGTTGTGAATGTCGTCTTTGCCTTGTCCTCTTCGGCGATGCGCACCTGATGGTAGCCCGAAAATCCATCCGTGAAAGAGTAAGCTTCGTTTCCCGCGACATGATCTAGTACTTCGTCGCTGAAGGGAGTGGGAAACGGATCGTGAATACAAGCATTATTCAAACTCCGGTAATCTACGCAGACCCGAATTTCCGCTTTATCCTTCTTGTTCCGGATGACAATGGGACTTACCCACTCAGCTTCTTCTACAGGAAAAATGAGACCTGCAGCCAGCATTTTGTCGATCTCCATCTTTACCTTCTCTTTGATGCGTGGATTTAACCGGTAGGGTCGGTGCTTGACCGGCCTGGCTCCTGGTTTCAGTGTGATGCGCATCTCACCCAAATCCCCTTTGATCCCCTTCAGGTCCGCAACTGAAGACGGGAATAGATCTTCATACTCCCGAAGGAGGCTGAAAATTTCTCTGGTCGTCTCCGCGTCCCAGTAATCTCCCACCGTTGCCAGTTTCGGTTTCTCCTCCGTTCCTATGTTCAGCTTCTTTGTCTTTAGGGGCTGTAAATGGACTCCTTCTGTCGTTGGCTCGTCGCGGACACTCCGCTCGCCCTCCTTCTCGTCAAAATGGAGATGCCTCAGGTCCTCCAAACTGTCATCCCCTGGTTCGCCATCAACCCGTTGGCAAACCAACTCGCTCTTCACCCCTGAACGTGACGCCACCGGTTCCTCCTTGGGCTCGGGATGGCGGAAAAACATAACCTCCTTGACGGCTTGTAGGGCCTGAGATTCCTGTGCCGTCTCCCCTTCGAATGAGAAACTCTGGATGAACTTCTCCGCAACTGTTTGCCAAGAGCGGGTTCCCCGTTTCCGCTCTTCCGCTAGGTACCAGGCCTGGGGGATTGTACCCAGGGAGTGTATAAATCTGTGGACCCACAACTCCTCAGGGTAGCTGGTGCTGCGCCACTGTTCCTCGCACGCCCGCAAGTGTTGTCGCGGGTCTGAATCTCCATGGTGTTTAAGTGTAATGTAGGGCCCTTCATCCTCTTTGAAGCGTGCCCGTAGTGCATCCGCCACCAGCTCCCATCGCAGCAGAGTGGTTCGGTGATTGTTCCACCATCGTTTTGATGTTGACTTCAGAGCCACATCTAACAGGGGTATCCGGCATTCTTCTGGGACCCGGTCTTCCACCTTGAGGATAAAAGTATTTACTGCTTGCATGTTTGACAACGTGGGGTACCCGCGGATCTCGGTCCCCACCCACCGGACCTGCGCGATGGCGGCACATCGCCGCGTGGTGGTCTCGTATCCCCCTTGCTGCCAATCTTCCCATGCAAGCTCGGATCCGAGTTCCGAGCTCTGCACACTCCGCCAACTGATAGATCCTGTTGCGGTCGGGTTGATATAATCGTCTCGCCTCCCGGCGGTCATCTGATAGAGGTGGTCCATTATCTGAGCGTCCTCCCGACTATCCACCGGTTCTGTGTATTGCGGTCCCTGATACGGGTCGAGAGGCTGAGTCACCCGTACCTCCCCATCCTCAAAAATCATCAGCTCCTTCTTGAGATCGATGATCGCATAATTCTCAAAAGCCCAATCAATGCCAAGTAAAGCAGGATAGGGGTCCTTATCGCCCATGATATCAATAACTTCAAAGTCGGCATATGTCTTTACCCCCGCAAAATCAACCTCGACACCCTCGAGTCGGCCGATTGGCAAAATACAGTACTGGTTCGCCATCCTAAGTTGGATCGGGGAATAGGCGAGCCGGGGCTTTCCAAGAGCCTCCCATGTCTTTCGTGGCAATATGTTGACGTCGGATCCCAGGTCCAACATCGTGTCGCTGATTTGAAATCCTGCGATCTGTGTGTTAAGTTGAAATTCTTTGCCCGTTCGTTGCTTGTTTCGCTTGACACGTTGCACGTATTGAGGCGTAGTGTCTACCAAGTTTCTGGGTTCTGCGCGCCCCTGCAGCGCTCCGTCCAACACCTGTCTGAGCTGCTGCCGCAGTACGGTGTCATCAACAATCCTGAGAAACAGCCGGAGCCAGTCCGCAACTACAGCATCTGCGGCGTTCTGATCCCCGGTTTCCGGCAGCTGGGGCTCCTCCAGCCCTCCGTCTTTTCGCAGCTGGTCGAATGCCTCAACCGCCTCCTGAAAGTACTTCTTCTGCACCTCGGGCCGAATCAACTTCTTTGGGGATGCCGGCCGCACCACTCGTACCGGCTCCTTCTCGTGGGCATCCTCACCAGTCTTCTTTCCGCCTCTCGTTATTATCGCAACATTTTGCATGTCAGGGGTTGCGACCCCTCGCGGTTCTGAGCCTATCAGATTCGTGGCCCTCTGCCGCGCCCGCTCTTCCCACTTTTTAATGAGTTCTGGGCAGTCTTCAGTGGCGTGGGCGTTGACCCGGCACTGGGAGCACCAGGGTCGTCGCGGAAGGGGACATTCGCGAGCCACATGACCCTCTTGGTCACAGTTGTAGCATTTTACCGGCCCGCGTCCTCCTGTTCGGCCTCCCCGCATGCCGCCACCTCTTCCCCTCGCAGCCTCGTTGACCCGGTACGAGGGCCGATCCAGTCGATCCGCAAGTGCGTCTAGCGCCCTGCACTGCTCCGTGTTGTGCGTCGTGGACACACAGAATTCGCAGTATACATTATTCGGCACCGTGGAGTACTTTTGTAATATCGGGCACATCCGAGGAGGATGTCCGATCGTTCGGCAGATTTCACAGTATTCTGGGGTGGAGGACCCCGGTTGCGGTGAAAACCCCGCAAAGGCCTGTTGCGTCTGGTATACCCCCTGCGGATTCATTGCCGTGCCGCCCCCTGGTGGTGGCCCCCCTGGATAGCCGCAACTGAGGGTCCAACTCCCGCGCCGCGCAACCGAGGACATTCGGTTGCGACGTGCCCCTCGACCAGGCAATGAGTACACCAAACATTCGGTCGCGCCGGTCTTGCTGGCTGAATTTCCTTGAGCTTTTCCGTCAAACTAGCGATCTGGTGTTGCAACCCTATCAGCGAAGGGTCTTGCGGCGCCAGCCCCCCCCTGTATTCCTGGGGGTATCCCGCCATGGCTTCAATCTTCATGGCCTGCTCCAAAGCATCCTGCAGATTATCAATCTTCTGCTGAGTGAGAGGGGTTCGCGTCAAGGGAAGTAGAGCCTTGATGAACCAGTCCCTCTGGTGGTTGGGATCGATCGGGTAGCTCAGTTTCCCGATCGCGTCCTTGAATCGCCGCATCAACTCCCATGCGGTTTCGCCTTCCTTCTGCTTAATTTCCCATAGCTCGGACAGACCCTGCTGGTCCGTCTGGGGGAGCTTGAATTCGCGGACAAAATCCCGCTTTACGTCCGCAATTATAGGATTAGGGTGCGCCTCAGACCACTTGATGAACCACCGCAGAGCTCTCTCTCTGAGCGTGGTTTGGAACTCTATCAACTTCCCTGCATCCGGTGTCTGTCGAGCCCTCCAGATGGCTTCGCACAAATACCAGTGTTGTTCTACATCGTCGTTTCCCCGGCCAGAGAACTCTGGGTACCGGGTGAAAGATCCAGCCATGTATGCCGGCGGCGAATTAACCAAGATAAAACCTCCGGGTTCTGGTTGCGTAACAGTCCCGCTAGGGAAAAAACTACTACTCGTAACGCTGCTGCTACTGGGCGTTACCGGCGCCGCTGAATTACTAGATAACTGACTTAATGCTTGTAACTGAACAAAAATATTTCTTAAAGGTTGATAAAGTACCAGGGGAAGGTCAGGATCCTGGCCATGCGGACGGTGCGACGTAGGGCTGTCTGGAGGGGTGGGTGCCGTCTGATCCTGAAACATCTGCTGCATTACATCGTACCATTCATCATCGGAACTTTCTTCGGGCTGCATCTTTTCCTTATCCGTGTTAATCGTTACTGCTCTTTCTCGCATCCTCGGGCTCCCATGCACCCGCTGTACGTCTGCTGCTGTCTCGTCTCCCGTCCGGGTATCCAATCCCATGGTTCTTGTCCTCTGAGGCGCCTCCTTCTGGTTCTTCTTCTCGATCTCCCTTCTCTTCAAATCTCTCATTACCCTTCTTCGCCACCTATCGGCGATCTGTGCCCGCCGATGTGCACGCAACTCCCGCAACTTGCATGCGGCCTCAACGTCCATCCCCCGTTCCCTACTCCTACAGTCTACACAGCATCAGTCCCCTCAATCCTTCCCCCCGTATGGGTGGCTTACGCTTCCATACTCGTTTTGTGGAATTCAATCAACCCTTCGTCCACCATTAGGGCCTTGATCCACAGCGGAATTTCCTTCAACAGTTTTCCCCTCAGCCCTGAGTGAAACACAGCCTCAGCCTTCGAGAAATATTGGTAGCACTCAGCGGCAAACTCCACAACGTATCCTTCCAACGTGGTCTTTACCCAAAACTCCACTGCGCGGGTTAGTTCAGTATCTACCCGGTGTAGCGCTACCAAGTCTTCGTGCGCCCACCTGCGGTTTATCTTCCGCAAGCCTTCTTGGGCCGCCTTCGTTCGTAACCTCCGCAACCAGTTGTAAAGATCCGTGGGAAACCTTCCCCAGAAAATTTCGTACGTATCGCTAGCCGAGTCAGAGAAAAGAACAAGCTCCCTGACCTCCGCCTCCTTTTTCTTGATCAGCTCCGCCTGCTGAGTAATAAAATGGTCAAGATGATCATCCCACCATCGCCGTATTGCTCCTTCAAAGATCCTCGAGACCATGATCTAGATCCCCTCAGAACATGCAGGTCCCGGCAACAGAACCATTTGTTGGCGAAAAATAAGGTCTCGCGGGCAAGACCCAGGTTCACAGGGTTGTGGCCAACAAGGGTCCGGTGTAGTCTAGTAACACGCCGGCATTTTCACCCTGCTCAGGAAGAACAGAGCGTCTCACCCAAAGCGTGCCGCGACCACATGGGAAAGGGGAAGAAATCACAGACGAGGAATAAACCCGCAACCACAGAAAGAAAGAGAATCCATTACATATACCAGAATATTCATGCAAGATCACCAATCAAGTATACAGACAGTCGCAACTTAAAAATTTTAAAGCAGTGTAAACACATCATAACCCATAACCCAAGCCATAGAGACAGCAATCCTTCTTTATATTATTCTTCAGCCAAGTACATGATTATACAGCTTCCTTCTTGATAACTCATAAATCAGATACAGATGGATCTAAGAACAGAGAATACAAAACATAGAGAGTAGAGACCAATTGAGAGAACAAGTCTGATTCCTCCGCAGCTGCTCCTGCATTCAATCATCCCGCAACAGCAACTGATCAACCAATCAACCAACCTCTCTTCTTCAGCCGGGTGATTGCCTTTTATTCACCCGCTCGTCGCGACTGGCGGCTTCTCTGCGTCTTTGCTCTGACTTTTCCCGACTTCTCTTCTAATGTCTGCATGTTCTACTTCCTGTTTGCTGCTGTATCTCTTTCATCTGTACTTCTTTCTGTTCCATCTTCAGTTATCAAGTGCTTCCGCACCGCCTTGGTAGCTCCGCAACTCCTGGTCGCGCGGTGCGGTCGCGTTAGCTATGTGTATTCCCTCCGCAACTCAAAAATAGTCCAAGTTCAAAATTCAAAACTTAAACAAAAACAAGGGCCCCAACAAGTCCAACCGGAGTTTAAGCCCAGAGTTATACTAACTATCAAACTGTAACCGCGGGGTGGGATGGCATGTGTCCAACCACCCGATAGTTAATTTAAATGCCACAGTTAATTTGGTGGTAACTTTGGAAGTGCTACCAAAGTGGTGGAATCCACTATTTTAACTCGAGATAAGTGGAGTTCACCACTTTTAGTTTAGTTTTTCTAGGTGTAACTAGGAAAAAGAGTAGGAGACTCAATTTTCGCCCATTCAGAGTGAATGAAGAGTCACTTTTGACTAATTGGAGCATTCTGGAGCCATTGGTGCAGAGAAAATAGCCATTAGAGGCCTATAACTACATGTATTTGTGAAATTTTGAGCATAATGAAATATGGACATGCCATTGGGAGTTGGACCAGCAGATGTAGCCCAGGAGGGGTGAACTACTTCATCATGTCTATTGTGTAAATGTTATGTGGTGACTTATTTATCTGTTTTACACTATTTTTCATTGTTATTTGTGCTTATTTCTTGCTTCTAATTCACTAAAATCATCTACAATTCATAGTTAAAATCCTCAATCCTTAAGCAAACTATTGAGACAAGTATGCACATGTTTATAAACTGGAAATACACTTAGCACAACAAAACTAATACAGTCCTTTCAGATCAATTTGTCACCCATATTTTTTGTTTCATATGCTTAGGAAGATGTAGATGATGAATCAAGCCACCCACTTTTACCAACAGGAACATAAGGAGAATATTTTAGATGCTGACAAAATTCACTAGCATCATTCTCAACATAGGGTCCATATCATGTATTTGGACCATGCCCACAAATTGGCTTTATCTTGGAGGGATTATTTTTTTTTCTAGAATGGAACTTTCACCAATATGCTCATCTAGTACATGCTACAACTGTAGCCTTTTTTTCCTTTTCTCCTCCTCTGCAACTTCAAGCAATCTCATTAGCTCAACATTCTCCATTCGAAGAGATAGATTAATCTCCTCTAACTCTTGGAGTCTTTCACACTTCATTTTCTTTCCCATACTTTGAAATTGGTCAGAACCCAACTATGTTACCACCTAACCTGAAATTGGAGGAGAACTGCCTCGTTTCAAAAGCTAACTATCCTCTGACGCTTTTCAAGTAAAAAAAATGGGTCTTAAAAGGTAAACAAGTTTCACAACCTCTTCAATATGGTGAGTTTGGTTTTCCCATCAAAATTTAAAACTAACACATTCACATGCAACTCAACATGAAAAAACATGAGGAGTGAAACCAGCATTTGATGACGAAGTTCACCCCTCCTAGGCTACGTCTCTGGGCCTACTCCAATAGCTAAACCACACTATTGATTTCAGTATCAAATGATTACATACAAATTTTTTATAGTAGAGTGGCTTGTTTATCCTACAAAAAACATTCTCCTACAAAGAATTCTCACTCCAAAAATATGATTCCCTACAAAAATTCATGAAAATTTCAACATAAAAAGGACTCACACATGGGGTCCTTGTACTCCACCTAAAATCCAAGCACAAAAGCATATAAAAATTTCACATTGAAGTATTGAAAAGAGATTCTCTCATGAACACATATTGAGAAAAGAATAAAAATAATTTTTCTACTGAAGTTACAACTACTGAAAATGAAATTAGAAGGATGGAAAACCTCTGAGTAGGCTCTCGCCATGCTAAAAAGTGCCTTCAAACTGCTTCAAAACTCTGATTGTCTCTTGCACTAAAAAACATGATCCTACAAAAATTCCATCAAAAAGTGATCTAATAAGAAAACGGAGCTTTCCATTGATTCCAGGAAGCTCAAAAACCCCCATCTAATCTCTTCTTGAGCTCAAAAATTTTATAAATTGAGAAATTTATGCTTCTCCAAGCCAAGATCTACTATTTGTCCTCCAATTTGGCCAAACATGCTAACTGTCCTATAAATTCACCCTTTAAAGAGTCCATCAAGAGAAAATTGTTCCGCAAAAGGTTCAATTTTTCGCCTCATTAAATGGCCCAGTAATGCCTAAGTGATGGTTTTTCCACCCTAACAGTGGTCTCATGGTGCCCACGTGGCTGGGGGCCAAGCTAACTTTTCACCCCTGCTGGGCTAGCCCCCACATTTTGAGTCGTTGGTTACGCGTCAGATCACATGACTACAATCCAGGCCTTAAATTTTTCCCCTGTCAGACTTGGCTCCATGCCTAGTCCTATGGCACCCATATCACTGATGGCTAGGGCTAAATCATCACCCCCACTCTGGTAGCACCCTTATTTATAGCCCATGGTCTTGTGAGGTGTGTTATGAACAGGGGCTGGCACTAGTCCCTGCCCTCACTCCGCTAGCCTCCTTCACCAAAATCATATGGGTATTCTCATGACTAAGGGATGGGACTAAGTGCCTCACCCCCTTACCCTAATGTGGAAACCATATGACTTGAAATATAACCTGTGCCCTACATTTGTTAAGAACCAAAGTTGTGGCATGATGGTGGAGATCAGCGGAGTTGTTATGTGGTATGTCTGGGGGTCAAACCTCGCTAAGGCCTTCAGGCATATACATAAAAAAATTCATAAATGAGGAGATGCCACGTGGTAGCCTCTAGTTGGGCCATGTGGCAGCCTCCTATTGGGCCACCACAATAGCCTCAACCAATAAAAATGATGCCAACTCACCCCTGTATGGACTGACACTTGGTGGGCTCTGATTTGCCCCCCCTACACCCAGTTGGTATGTTGATGTCAACATGATGTCAGCAGTATGGACTGCTCAGTCAACACATCTGTGTTTCTTGTTTTGGTCAAAAACTTCAAAACGTCATAACTTCTTCATATGACGTCAGATTGAGACAATTCAAGAATCATTGGAATCAGGAAGATCAACACTACGACTTGCCCCTATTTGGGAGATTCTAAGCACTTTCATATTTTAGCCCATTTTTTATTTCGAGATGAATTGTGCAGAGCTTTCCTTGTGTGGAGGAAGTTTCCTCTATAAAATGAAAACTTTTCACAAGGAAGCTCTGCACAATGAAACATTGATCCCTACAGCTTTATCTTCCCTACATGAATTCATAAATGACACTAAATTTGGTTTCATAACAATATTAATTGTTTTTACCAATTTTGATAAAATGTATTATTAAATAAATTTGATTTGGTCATAAAGTTAATTTAATTTAATTTATATTTATGATTTTTGGGTTTATAGTTTTTTAAAGAAAGTTTTCATCGTACAAAGGACAAAATTTATTATTAAATAAATATGATTTGGTCATAAGGTTAAATTAATTTAATTTATATGTATGATTTCTAGGTTTGCAATTTTTTAATGAAAGCTTTCGTTGTGTAGAGGATAATTTTTTTATTAAATAAATTTTATTTAATCATAGTCAATGTTTCATTATGTAGAGCTTTCCTTGTCTGGAGCTTGCTTTCACTGTGTGGAGGAAGATTCCTCTACACAATGAAATCTTTCATTGTAAGCTCAACACAATGAAAGCTCCAAACAAGGAAGCTACGCACAATGAAACATGGATCCCTGCAATCCCCGTTTCCCTGTGTGCATTCATAAATGACATTGAAATTACTTTCATAAAAATATTAATTATTTTTAGCAATTGATAAAATTTATTATTAAATAAATTTGATTTGGTCTTAAAGTTAAATTGATTTAATTTAGATTTATCATTTTTAGATTTATAGTTTTTAATGAATCTGTTTAATGTACAGAGGATAAATCTATTATTAAATAAATTTTATTTGATCATAAAGTTAAAATAATTTATTTTATATTTATGATTTTTAGGTTTTTTTTATTTATTTTAAGCAGAGCTTTCCTTGTGTGTAGGAATCTTCCTCTACACAATTAAATCTATCATTATAAGCTTCGCACAATGAAAGCATCGTACAAATAAGTTGTAATATCCCCCGATAACCTCATGTAAAACCACATAGGATTGGAAATTTTTTACATAATTTACCAACGTGTAACTTTCTGAATTAATATTCCATATTTCTTCATTCACCATTAGATAAAATCCTCATCATTACATAGAGTAACTTTAGTAAAGGAATAGTAAGTTACATAACCATTAACAAATACTGTTGTAACATATTAACATAAACTTTCTAATGTAACCTTGCATCGTTTCCATGATTCTTTTAACTAGGTTAGTTAATCACATACTTGATAATGTAAATGCCACGTCATGTAAGGAATCAACATCATTAGAATGGTACAATAGGAAAATACTTCATTTAACACTAATATACCCTAGAAACCCCATAGGGAAAATCATGTAGGAGCATTAGGCTCAGAAATTTCTATGTATTTTATTAGATATTGGTGTCTTTTTTTTTTAAGGAAGTTGGATTCACTAATGTAATTATTAATGTTTTGAGTGATTTAAATAGGAATTAATTATTGAGAGGAATTTGTAAATGTTCTCGAATGATTGGAGAACATGAGGGAAGTAGGATAGTTTAGATTCCATAGGGAATGAGAGATTTGAGAATTAATTGTAAAACTTAAATTAGAATTGTTTTCATGATTTATGGGATTAGAGAGGATTCTTAGGGATAAATAAGAAATTTTAGGACTAAGAGGATTTTGAGGAATTTGTTGAGAAGATAGAGGATCTGGAACCAGAATTGGTTTCAGAATTTTTTGTATAAATTGTAAAGCCTCAAAGGCAAAAGAGGGCAGTAGAGAGTAGGAAAGAGTAGTAGGAAGAAGAGGATTGAGTAGGTTTTAGACAAATATGGATTTTTTGTAAGCCTACGGGAAAATTTAGAGGAATGGCCACTGATTAGAATATCAGGCCTAAAGAAGAGAAGACAGAACATGAGGTGTTATGGATTTATGTAAATATTGTTTATGAATGAACAGAGTATTGAATATGAGTGATCTACATGGATTGAATGATTGATATGAGAATTAGTGTTCTGCATAATATATTTAGGAAGAATCTGGTGTGACAGTCATGTGAAATTTGCGTGGAAGTCAACTTCGAAGGTCGATTTCAACTAAGATGGTACCGTTGAAATAGAGCACATGAAGCCAGGACTTTATTTCAAGCTACAGACTTAAGAATATCGACAAACAGTGATTGATTATTAATTTGTGGAATCATTGAATGGTTTATGGCTACCAGGGCTATGTAATCGAATGGAACTAGAAGAGAAGGAACAATGGAGAAGATCTGACTGTCTGTGGAGAGTGTGCAAGAGTAAAGTGGAACCATGATTCGAGATGGCATGAAACTGGAAGAAAATGGAATAGTGAAGATGGTTTTGGAAACCACCAATGGTTTTTTTCGCATTTCTTTTTGTTGGTAAGCGGTAAAAGTCGAAAACATGCGATACAGTTAGGAGGTTGACACGTAGCAACATAAAACCACCTATTTCACATGATTTCAAAAAGGTTAAATGGCATGCAAATTATTATGTGATATCCATTGGATGTACACATAGATCGTTGTGAAGTGCGATATCCGTCAGATCTGAAGTGTTTAAATGGACGGTGGAGATTGTAGCACAGATCGGAGGAGAGAGCGATGGAGAGATCCTATCGCATAAATGAAGTGGAAGATTAAACGATCAGGATCTTGTCGCAAAATTACAGTGGAAGACGGATGGTCGAGAAGTCATATCACAACTGGAGAAGTGAGTTCATTAAAGGAATTGAACATTGCGATGAGGAGCCACGTGTCGGCCATAGGTTTTATCACACATCGCATTCGGCGGAAAGAGCTTTGGCAATGCGATGTGAAATTGTGATAATGCGATCGCATATCGCAGTCGGGTGATAAAGATTGAAATTGAAATATGACGAGAACAATCGGATTGAGAACGGTATTGACGACAGTCATTTAAGCAGGATGCAGCATCGGTAAATGTGGTGGATGAAGGAAGCATTGTGTTGGAACGCGATGAAGCGCCAGCCGTCGGATTTGATGAATGATGGGCAGTGAATAGGTGACTTTATTAAAGTGTGGTCAGTATATGATTTAACGGTATGTTTTGTAGACCAAAGGTCAAAGTTATGTCGCGATGAAGCGATAAATATAAGATCAAGGAGTTGAAGATCTACGGTTGAAATCAAAGGGACAAATTTATTCGTAGGAAGGCAGAAAGGTAAGGTTGGGCCGAAATTTTAAGTTTATATACGTCGACATTATATTTGATTTACAAAAATAAATATGAGATATGGTTTATAACCATAGGTTTCAAAGAAAATAAAAAAGCTTCCGCTTATGAGGTTACCTCTGTTTGAGGTTTATTTGGGGTTAAGAATGTGAAAATGCATTTTATATGCATAATGTGGGGTTTCGTGGCTTTTGTTGCATCAATTTGGTATCAGAGCTTGGAAAAATCTCTTTTGAAGGTTCAAGTTTTTTTAATTAAACTGAATTGTATAAGAATGCAATTGAAATTGAAAAAAAAGGTGATCATAGATTCTACATGTATTGGAAAGAAATGTGATGATTGATTTTGTGTGAATTAAAATTAGAATTGCATGAATGCATGTGTGGTGGATAAAGTAAAGGGAGATCAAATTTTGAATCTGACAGATTACAACACATAGAGATACAGTGCAGATGAATGGTGAAACAAGATCACACAGAGATCTTGAAGGTGAGATGGTAAGTGTTATTTAACTCTAGTTTAAAGATTATGTTTGCAGAAATCAGGTTATAGACAGTTGAAGAAAATCTCAACAAACAAAGATCACAGCCTTAAGAGTAGTGATGAAGGAAACTGGTAAGATTTTCTGAGTAAAGTGTGGTAGAACCTTGAAGAATTCCAACAGAGGTTGGATAAAAAGAACAGTTTCATTCTTAAAAGGTGCAGATGATTTGAAACCTAGAAGGAGTAGAGAGGAATGCTCAAAAGGTTCCAGAGAATAAAGAACCAGTGCTTTCCAAAAGACCAAGTCTAGAGAGGGGATTGGTGAGGTAAGTAGCAACAGGGAGGACTTGCTATTGTAGAGGCTTTAGTACAGCTCATGTTGAATGAGTGAGGAACTCATGAAGATAGAGATGGAGAAGAAGATGACTACTGATAGTCATATAAGAGATAGCAGAGGTTCTGAGAGAGACCACAATAAAAGACAAATGAAGAAATAATATGCCAAGGTAAATGGAATATAGAGATAGTTAAGTGATGAAAAATATGAAAGGGAGAAGGCTCAGATAGCAGTTCATCTTGAGTTATTGATGGAAATGTTGCAGAGAAATAAGAAAGACCAGAGACATGGTTGGACCATGAAGAAGAAAGTAAAGTGGTAGAGGCTACAACAGAAGAGAGAGGAACAAGTGAATATGCAGTTAGCAGAAGAGATGAGAAAGCTTGAGTAGATGATGAGTGTTCAGTTGGGATGTGAAGAACTCAAAGAAGCTGAGTTGAAAATGGAATTTTCCATTTGTGAAGTAGAACTGGGAGAAATTCCAAGTGAAGCTGAAGACTGGAAATCTGTGAAAGATCTTATGAATTATTGTGATAATTCAAGACAACAAGAAGTTTACCTTTCTTAAGGAAAAATTATTAATGATTTCTTGAGCTGTTGGGCAAGTTCAAATCAGCAGGAGGATGTAAAGCCTTTTATTTTTGAGTCTAATAGTTTTGATGTGATTACAGGTTTTGCAGAAGAGGATGAGAAATATTTTGAAGCTGTCAAAAGTTATATGGAAGAATATATTTCAAAAGATAAATACTCTGAAGCAGAAAGTAATGATGCGGAATGTCTCTTGAATGAGGAAATAAATGATTCATTTATATTTGAAGATGTTAAAACACAGGAATAATTTCTTGTGAAAGGAGATGAGATTCAGACTGAAGAGCTGATATGTGAAGAAACAATTGAGACTGTTGAACTATGTGATTTGAAAACTGACAATTTGTGTATAAATGCATGGATTGTAAGTGATGATGAAGTTCTTAAGGAATGTCAAAGAGAAATTGCATTACAAGAATATTTACTAGAAAACTTAGACTATGACAAGGAGATTGTAGAAGGCAGAGTTCATTATGGTGGAAAAAAAAAAAAAAATCATTAGAACAGATGATGTGGGAGAGAGACTTGTTGATAGTATTAAGAGTCCTTTAGAGAATTCTTTGGGAAGTTTGAATCAGTATACTGATGTGCTGATAAAGGAGGAAAGTTTAGAGCAGCATACTAAAATGTTGCCTTAGGAAAAAGAGGCACTGAGGCCTTATGGTTTTTATTTTAATAATTGTTTTGTGAATGCAGGGTTTGTTGCAGATGCTGGAGAAAATTTGGCACAGATGAACAACCAAGTAAAGAAAGAGGAAGAAAATTTTGTGGAAATATTTAATCTATGGAATAAAGAAATTAAATTGTTGGAAATTATGCTAAAGAATCAGGATTCAATACAGGAAGAGAAATCTCAATTTCAATATTGGGAAATGCAAAATATGAAGATTCAAGAGAAAGAAAACAACAGTAAACAAGAGGGTAAGGATTACAGGGTGGAAGTAACAATAAAAGTTCAGCAATCAAGAGACGAAAGAAATCAGCAATCAGAAGATTTATTGGATAGATAAATTGAACTGATAAGAAGGATAATGATGAAAGTGAGGAAGACATCAGCAAGAAAGAAAAGAAGCAGCAGCAGCAAGAGGAAGACAATAACAGACTGTAAAAGTACAGCCAGTGGAGCAAAGCAGCATAAAGTGTGGAGACCTGGAGAAAAGCAACAAACAACAGAAAAAATAGATGACAAATTACAGAACAAGGTATGGGATCCAGGAAGACAAAGATTAAAAGAACATGATTAGGAGATCATGATTATTTTTAACCTTGGGATTCTGATGCAGGAGTATTAGGCTCAAAAAATTCTGTGTATTTTATTAGACATTGGGGTCTTTTGTTTTTAAGGAAGTTGGATTCACTAATGTAATTATTAATGTTTTGAGTGATTTAAATAGGAATTAATTATTGAGAGGAATTTGTAAATGTTCCCGAATGATTGGAGAACACGAGGGAAGTAGGATAGTTTAGATTCCATAGGGAATGAGAGATTTGAGAATTAATTCTAAATCTTAAATTAGAATTGGTTTCATGATTTATGAAATTAGAGAGGATTCTTAGGGATAAAGAAGAAATTTTAGGACTGAGAGGATTTTGAGGAATTTTTTGAGAAGATAGAGGATCTGGAACCAAAATTGGTTTCAAAATCATTTGTATAAATTTTAAAGCCTCAAAGGCAAAAGAGGACAGTAGAGAGTAGGAAAGAGTAGTAGGAAGAAGAGGATTGAGTAGGTTTTAGACAAATAGGGGTTTGTTGTAATCCTACAGGAAAATTTAGAGGAATGGCCACTAAATAGAATATCAATCCTAAAGAAGAGAAGACAGAACATGAGGTGCTCTGGATTTATGTAAATATTGTTTATGAATGAACAGAGTATTGAATATGAGTGGTCTACATGGATTGAATGATTTATATGAGAATTAGTGTTCTGCATAAAATATTTAGGAAGAATCTAGTGTGACAGTCATGTGAAATCTATGTGGAAGTCACTTCGGAGGTCGATTTCAACTAAGATGGTATCGTTTAAATAGAGCACATGAAGCCAGGACTTTATTTCAAGCTACAAACTTAAGAATATCAACAAATAGTGATTGATTATTAATTTGTGGAATCATTGAATGGTTTATGGCTACCAGGGTTATGTAATCAAATGGAACTAGAAGAGAAGGAACAGTGGAGAAGATCTGACTGTATGTGGAGAGTGCGCAAGAGTAAATTGGAACCATGAATCGAGATGGCATGAAACTGGAAGCAAATGGAACAGTGAATATGGTTTTGGAAACTACCAATGGTTTTTTTTGCATAGCTTTTGGTTGGTAAGCGGTAAAATTCGAAAGCAAGCTATACAGTTAAGAGGTTGACACGTAGCAACATAAAACCACCTATTTCACGTGAGTTCAAAATGGTTAAATGGCATGCATCTTATTATGAGATATCCATTGGATGTACGCATAGATTTTTTTGAAGTGCAATATCCATCAGATATGAAGTAGTTAAATGGACGGCGGAGATTGTAGCGTAGATCGGAGGAGAGAGCAATGGAGAGATCCTATCGCATAAATGAAGTGGAAGATTAAACGATGAAGATCTTGTGACAAAATTATAGTGGAAGATGGATGGTCAAGAAGTCATATCGCAATTGGAGAAGTGAGTTCATTAAAGGAACTAGACATTGCGATGAGGAGCCATGTGTTGGCCATAGGGTTTATCGCACATCGCATTTGGCAGAAAGAGCTTTGGCAATGTGATGCGAAATTGCGATATTCGAAGTTGCAATAATGTGTTCGCATATCGCAGTCGGGTGATAAAGATTGAAATTGCGATATGATGAGAATCATCGGATTGAGAACGAGATCGACGACAGTCGTTGAAGCGGGATGTGGCATCAGTAAATGTGGTGGATGAAGGAAGCATTGTGTTGGAATGAGATGAAGCGCCAACCATTGGATTTGATGAATGATGGGCGGTGAATAGGTGACTTTATTAAATTTTGGTCAGTATATGATTTAACGGTATGTTTTGTGGACCAAAGGTCAAAGGTATGTCGTGATGAAGCGATAAATATAAGATCAAGGAGTTGAAGATTTACGGTTGAAATCAAAGGGACAAAGTTATTCGGAGGAAGGCGGAAAGGTAAGGTTGGGCCGAAAGTTTAAGTTTATATACATCGAAATTATATTTAATTTACAAAAAGAAATATGAGATATGGTTTATAACCATAGGTTTCAAAGAAAAGAGAAAATCTTCCACTTATGAGGTTACCTCTGTTTGAGCTTTATTTGGGGTTAAGAATGTGAAAATGCATTTTATATGCATAATGTGGGTTTTCGTGGCTTTTGCTGCGTCAGAAAACCAACAAATTTTTACTTTTATTAAATGCTTATAAGGGTGTTCACCCCTCACTCAATGGTTGTAAGGGAGTCCATCCCTTGACCATTTTTCAAAAGAACCTTACAAAGAAATATCATATTAACTTCAACATAATTAGCTAAAAGCTATTACATTAATCATGATATCATTTACCCACAAATCCTCAAACATTATGCCTTTGTGGCGTAGTTGTTTCCATCATTGGATTATCTTGCAGTTGACCTTCTTTCAATCCACATGGACCACTAGTTCATTGTCTGCCATAATGTCAAACATAATCTATCTTTTGCATACATCAAAATATTTTCCTGCAACTGCTACTTGTCAACAAAATTTGATAATATGATTAGATAAAATATTATTCAAACCAATACTAAATATTTATTAGCAATACAAGGAAAAGACCCTCTAGCAGATGTTTTTGAGGAACCCCTTATAAAAAGAGCCTAGACATCCATTTGTAGTGGAGGTTAATGGAGGAGGTTGGCGAGTGGAGGTTTTTGCGGATTTTTTTTGTCCAGTGTGTTTCTCGTCCTACACTGCACCAGTGCATTCAACTAGAAAATCACATGTGCATACTACAAATTGGCACACCGGGGCATAGTGCTCTCTATAAAAACCCGCCTGGTGTGTCTAATTACTGTAGCACATCGATGCTTTACACAGATTCAGCCCTGATGCGTCCTAAAAACCCACGCCAAAACTGAAACAACTGAGTGCGATTGGAAGAAACTTCCCGGTGTGCCTTAAAATCCAGTGCACCGAAAAAGGGTTAAATAAAAAAAATATACGGCCAAAAATCTGCATTTTTCACTTTTTAGTGCTTTAGAGCTCTCAAGCACTGGTGAAAATTTACCTTGTGTGAGGCACCCTGCCATCGGTGCTCCCATTGCACGCATTTCTCCTGTCCATTGCACACCATCTCCATTTTGATTTTTTCAAAATGGTGGGCAAACTTAGTTTTGAAAATTCTATAGCAAATTTTCCTCCCCGATGCCCAAATGTACATGTATTTTACTTGTTTTTCCATAATCAAACATTTTAGTCGATTAGTTTTGTAAAATAAATTAAAATTCACCACTAAAAAAAAAAATCCCGCGGGTGCGCTCGAGCCGTTTGGCTCGCACCCATTCACGGTGTTGCCTGTAAATTTATAGGCTACACTGCAACCGGTGCAAACACTATCCGCATCGGTTCCGGTGTGGCACCAAAATGGTGCACTGTGCTTTTTTAAAATTACGGAAATTGCAATGCGATCGATTACCCGCCCACACCATTGACCATGTCCAAGTTCGAGAGGGCGGTGCATTGACCAAAATATGCACCCCGGGGTGGATATTTTGGTCAACGCACCGCCCTCCCCAACTTGGACATAGTCAATGATGCGGTCATGTAAACGACCTCTCCGTTGACCATGTAGTGATGTCAGGAGGGCGGTGTGTTGCCTAAACTATACACCCCGGGGCGTATAGTTTGGTCAGTGCACCACCCACCTGACATCACTATATGGTCAATGGTGCGGTTGGATATACCACCACATTGTTGACCATGTAATGATACTAGGAGGGTGGTGCATTGAACAAACTATCCACCCCGAGGTGAGTAGTTTGGTCAGCGCACCACCCTCTTGAATTTGTACATAGTCAACAGTGTGATTAGTTAAACAACCACACCGTTGAATGTTAGATAATGTTTTGCAGTGCGTTGACGGAATTATCCGCCCCGGGAAGGATATTTTATTCAATGCACCACTTGAGAAAGTACAGGTCATGATGTGAGGTGCATTGCAAATTTCCAGGCACACTGCAGTCATTGCACATTAAAAACAGATGCACCGGTACTGGTGCATGCCTATTTTTTTGGGCGCACCGACTATTTTTTTTTTCAAAAAAAAATTATATGTATGTATATATATATATATATATATATGTAAATACATGTCTCATTTAATAAAAAAAATTGTATTTAATATGTGAATCATTCAGCGACTTCAAAGGAGAGAAAAGAGGGAACAACAACAATGTTAGTATGAATCCTTTGTCGAAGTGTACGAAAAAGGACCACTTTAGCTACGCATAACTAATAGCCCTAACAACAAAAGTGGCTACCAATATCTTCAGATCTGCAGTTAGTTGATCAAGAAAAGAGCTGCAAAAAACCAGATCTATGCATAGAAAGACATTAAGCGGTAAAAAGAAGGGTTTTCTCCATATATCCAATAGACAAGACAAGAACAATTTTTGAAAGAATTTTTGTATTAAGGGCACCTGGGAGGAAAACAAGAAGGCGTATCCAATTCTCCTCAATGGGATGGGTTCTTGGAAGTCCTCGGCACTTCAGATCTAGAATCTCTCTCTCTTGTTGGTGTAGAAAACCCATGCAAAGAATAGAGCTCAAAGGGAGCTCACACAACAAATAATGGAAAAATGTGACCAAGTGTATAGATCCAGAGTGATCTAATAGGCAACCAAAGGTGAAGAATGGTAGGAAAAACCCTCCTATTTATAACAAAATATTGGGTCATTCTAGATCTTGGTGCATGATTAAAATAATGTTAACCAAATCTAGATCCACCTTTTATGGAATATTTTATTATATTTGTTGGAGGGAAAAAGTATTTGACTTGGGTCACATCCCTTTATTTGTTAATAATAAATAAATAAATGATTTATTTATCTTTTTAAGGAAGTGGTTGAAGGATAATTAAATAAATAATGATTTATTTAATTATTTGTAGGTGATTTGGTCATATTTAACAAGGAATATTATCTAAATAAGATTTAAATAATTATTCCTAGAAAATAATAAGATAAATAAAAGTTTATCTAATTAATTTCTTTGTTTTGGGTTAAACATGACTAGGAATAATAATTAAATTATGGTTTAATTAATTATTCCATGAGGAAAATCAAACAAATATAGGTTTGTTTAATATTTTCTTTTGGGGTTTCCTGTTTAGACCATAAACAACCTAATAAATGTGGTTTATTAAGTTATTTTACATAGTGAAAGCAATTTTACTTAGGGTAAAATTGGTCTTACATGGTGTACTTGGGTCCATCTAATGATAATAGGTTATATGACCAAAAAATGGTGTAACAGGTTGCCCCCCAGCGTGCGAGTGTTAGGAGCGAATCGTATGACCGAAGTACGTTGTAAGAACTCAATCGCCAGACATCAAGAGGGAAGTCGGAGAGAGAAATGTAAGGTAGACGAGTGTGCTGAAGAACTATACCCTGAGGAGACGAGACTCGCAGGTGCAACAAGTCTCTTTTTATGAGAGGGTACCTGTGCTAAAGGCGGCGGGGGAGGCATACCTATGCCCGCCGAGACAAAGTACAAAAGAATAGTGTGTCCAGTAAACAAGGGACCGAACCATAAAGTACAACCGGCATAAACATGAGCTAGATAATAATACAATGAGGAATCCCACATACATGCTGTGCCTGGGATAACAGCCAGGACTTATACAATAATATCTGAGTACATGAGATACAAATACAACCCAAATACCCCCTATAGACGGGGAAGGGCTCACAAGATCTGACTGATACATGCAAATCAAAGAGGCGCTGCAAGCGGCTAAGGCTGACATCATCAAATATATGGAGCTACATCGAAGGCTGCAATGAAGAGGTCATCCGGGCATGTGGGGGGATACCTGCAGGGCCACCCCCTCATGAGGGCTGAGATATCTCACACACACCCGGGAATCACCAAGAGCTACTACTGCATCGCTGAACCATCAAGCATATGGATCTCGATCATGCTGAAAGGAGCTGGAGTGGAGAAACAATCAATTCAAAGGGAAATGAGAGATCCCTTTGCCTGATCAATAGGTTAGATGACCAAAAAATGGTGTAACAACAACATATGGCAGACCAGTATAACATGGTTCGCCTGTGGGAGCCACGAGAAAGGGAGAGAGATATGTACCCTTGCCCTATTACAGTAGCCACCCAGACGCTCCTAAGGGAGGTAGTCCTCCTCAAGTTCTATGAGGAGGCTACATCCCTGAAGGGCCATGGTGGGTTATTGCGACAACTTATCTTCAGGTGGAATGCCCACCGACAGGCTTTCTGGGTTGGTCCTAACCAGTGGTACGCGCCCACTAAGGAGGACATATATTTTATTACTATCCTATCGAGGAGAGGGAAGGATTTTCCCTCATTCCTAGAGGTCCCTATTGGCTATGCAGCAGGGTGTCAGTTGGTGTACTCCCAGAGATACATTAGCACCGAGGTACCGTCTCCTACAAATTTTCAAGTCTCCGGTGGTTAGTTGCGGATTGCTTCATTTGGTGGAGAGGAGGTGAAGTGCCTCTCACTACTGATTTTGACCTTTGCACACCATACCAGTGATGGGAAATGCATTAGTTTCCTTCTTTTATTTTATGTTGATTCTTTATTACAGGTGCCATGACTTGTGAGGTGGTCTACGATTTTTTTGCAGTAGTTTTGTACAGCTTTAGATAGATGTTGTGCTCGGGCACAAGGGAGGGTGAACTTCCCTTTTGCTTTAGAGCTATTTTGTTTATTTTTTGAGAGGTTTTCAAAGACGAGGCCTACTTTTTTTCGGCATCCTCATAGGTCTATGCTACATGTACGGATGCAGATGTGGGGACAGATGATGCCCAAGAGGGGCGATTCAAACGTTTTTCGAGAGGATATCGCATGATGCACTGGAGTTGCTAGCTAGTGTTGATGAGCATGCCTTTGTTCTAGTCCCCTATCCGTATGTTGGTTTGGATTGGCGAGGGTGTGCCAACATCCTCCTCACATATGATGAGTCACCAGATGATAGAGGTAATATTAGTGTTTTCTTTAAATTTATTCTAACATGTTCTTTAACTTGTTTTTATTAAACTGTTTAATGAATTTGTCTAATTATTTTTGTGTACTTATATATATTTTTCAGACATTGGGTCATTTGACGGAAATGATATGCCACCACCACCAAATGATCCAGGTGTAGATCCTAATGATGATCAAGAGATGGTAGATTTCGAGGATCAGGCCGGTGCAGACAGACCTGGTCCTCATGTTGCGCAAGTACCAGCTGGTGTGAGGCATAGGCCTGACACTAGATTTAGGATGGAGTTGGGCGTCTAACTCTGTCAACTACTTATGGAGGAGGGAGTCAGGTCGACCACTATGAGAGAGATACAGGCCGATGATAAGCTGATAGTGATGTGGAGAGGCATGCCACATGATATGTTGACCCTGATGCGGCATGTCGTAGGAGCTACCAGCTTAGTGGTGTGGTTGAGGAGGGCCCTTCGACGTAGGCATGGTCGAGATATAGTACATCGACAGTTGAGCAGGAATGCATCATCTGATGATCACGATTATGGGAGTGATCGTCGTTCACCTCGTGCAGTAGATGAGTAGCCTGAAACATCGACCAACAGTCATGAAAATTAGCAAGTTGTACCATCAACGTCGAGTTAGCCTTCTCAGTCTACAGCATTCAACAGTCATGATCATGAGCAGGTTGGACCATCCACGTCGAGTCATCATGATAAGCATCCAGCAATACTCCTGATCATGAGCAGGCTAGATCATCCATGTCGAGTCGTCATGAGTAGGCATTTGATCTTGATCATCATGAGGCACCACCAGATCAGTAGGCAAGTATTGATCAACATCTATCTGAGCTTGTCGAGGCTGCACCATTGACTAAGCAAGCCTCAGCTAGTACTACTATTAATGATGTACCACTAGTTGATATTTGACATTTATATTACAGTTGTATATTTGAAATTATATATAGATATATATGGTCCATGATTTTATGTTCATGTTGGAGTTGTAATTAATTTACATGTTGGTGATCATCATGATGTGTATATTGTTAGGTCATGTTAGATATGTTCATTTAATGTCTTGCAGCATCCAGCAATACTCTTGATCATGAGTAGGCTGGACCATCCATGTCGAGTCATTATGAGCAAGCATTTCATCCTTATCATCATGAGGCACCACCAGATTAGTAGGCAAGAGATGATCGACATCTATCTGAGCTTGTCAAGGCTGCACCATTGACTGAGCAGGCCTCGACTATTACTACTATTAATGATGTACCACCAGCTAATATTTGACACTTATATTACAATTGTATATTTTTGACATTATATATATATATATATATATATATATATATATATATATATATATATATATATATATATATATATATATATATATATATATATATATATATATATATATATATATATATATGGTCCATGATTTTATGTTCATGTTGCAGTTGTACTTAATTTACATGTTGGTGATCATCATGATGTGTATATTGTTAGGTCATGTTAGATATGTTCCTTTAAAGTGCAGCTTGTAGATAGATGTGTATGTGATAGTAGTTATTTGACATGAGATGTATATTTGATGTTTGTGTTGTGATGGTGTTATACAATGCTTGTGTTTTGTTATATGATTATGATCACGATGATTAGATGATGTTAGCAAATTTGAATGTGTTTTTTAGTCGAATATGATGTTTGTACGATGGTTATCATGATCATGATGTTTTTTTAATATTAAATCATGATATTTATTAAATATTATGTCGTTATTGTAATTGAAATTTTAATTTTAATTGTATGTAAAATTATAAAATTGTATTTGTATTTGTAATTGTAATTTTAATTGTAATTGTAGGTAAAATATTTGTAAAATTTTAATTGGTCTATTGAATGGACAAGGAAGACATCTGTTAGAACGAGATAAAATGGAGTGCAATGGTGAAAGGGTATCTGGTCTAGGGTTTCATGGTGAGGTGACAACTGACCATCACTAGGATGCTTTGGGGGAGGGGTTTCGGCTCCTTTTGGGATGCAATGGCTACCACCAATCGATGGTGCTGGTGGGAGGCTCATCACTGGAGGTAAATGGAGGGGCGGCAATGGGAAAGGAGACGCTCCACTTGTTCCCCTCCAGTCGTGATCCTCTGCTGTCGACACACAATGGGGTCCCAGCTCCCAATAAATTCCATGAAGGGGGAGACCAGAGGGGCCTCAGAGCCAAAAAGACAAACCAGATAGAGGTTGATAGTCAAACGCCCTTCTCCCCCCAACTCTGTGGATTTTTGGCTTGTGCACACAACCGGCCAGTGTCTTGTTTGGTGTTCTTCTTGGAGGTGAAGGAGTATATTGGATAAGGCCAAAAGCGAAGGATGCAAGGGCATCCCTTCACATCGGGTGATAAGTTTTTCTCCACGGGCTGCCCTCCCTTTTTGTAATGAATGGAGCTGCAGGGGCATGACGGACGAACGCGTATGTTCCCAAATCTTCGATCTTCTCCGATGCAAGGACTCCTCTTTAATGGCTCAAATGTCTTCAGTCTGTACACTCCACGTTTCCATCTCACGACGCTTGGTAATTTTCAAAACCTCATATTTTATACAATTATTTTTTATGGTTTTTAAAGCTGGGGGGTTTCCGCTAGGGAGGGTGGCTTGGGGATCAGCCCCTCTCATTTTGTCTCTGTTGTCGCCATGGAGTAAGGTATGGCCCTCCTCACTGACATACTTCATTGTTGGTCTTACGTCCCCTGGTATAGGCTCTTCCCCAGCTGATGCCCTGTGCCACAGTTGGATATGCTCTTTAAGCCAAAGTTGTGTTCTTGGTAGAAGGAACTATGACTCTAAACCCCAATACCAAATCTTCATAAAAACTATAGATGAGAATACCATCATTTTGTGGGTGCATGAATCTGAGCGAGTATCAGAGCTAAAACAAAAAATCCAGTTGGCTACAGGTATTCCGGCCCAAAAACAAAGCCTGATATTCTCAGTAAAAGCACTACAAGAAATGGTTCAAGTAAAAGAATACCAAATTCAAATAAAATATACTATTTTTCTGAATTTAAGACTCAGAGGTGGGGTTCCAAGGACATCAACATCCACTAGATCAACAACAACAGGAAAGGGTCTATACTATTTTAAATATATCTTGAGAGGGAAAGCATCCACACAGGGGAAAAAACAAACTCCAGACCTGTCATTACCGAGACCATATATTGTTGAAAAGACAGAGAACATTCCAAATCTGGCAGTAGAAATACCAGAGGTAACTAGGATGTTTGATGCACTATAGTCAAAAGCTGTTATCTACCGCTTTAATGGATATTGGTAGAAACTTGAAGAGTTGAATGCATGGATACACCAAACCTGGACCAGAAACTGCGATATTTATCTATGTGAAAAAGTTTTTTTCGTGGTCCAATTTGATAATATATAAGACTAAATTTTTTCTACTACTGAAGGACCATGGTTCTAGGGAAGAGCGGGCCTTTTTGTTACCCCATGGTTCCCTTGTTTTGATGCAAATTCAATGGTGGTTACTAAAATGATTGTTTGGGTGAGATTACACAACCTGCCACTCCCTTTCTGGCACCATCAGGTTTTAGAAAACATTGGGAACTCTCCAGGAAGGTTCATAAAGCTAGACTGGGAGAGAATGCACATAGGGATATTCACCTTTGCACGTATCTGTGTGGAGATGGATTTAAGAAAAAGAATGCTACATTGCATACACCTAATACACAAAGACCTCAAATGGTCGCAAACATTAGATTTCGAAAACACGACCTTTAGATGTAGATTATGCCATCAAACTGGGCACTTACAAAACACCTGCACACTATCAAAGAAAAAGACAACTAGAAAGCTGAAAAAAAGAACAGTTGGAAATTTCCAGATGTGCCGTTGTCAGATGAGGAGGAAGAAGAAACGAAAGAAAACCAGGTGCAAACAGAAACAAAAAATCAGCGAGATTCATAGGAGAATGGAATAGGAAAGATGGAGGAAAAAAAGGAACAGGTGGAGAAGTCATCTTCTCCTACAATAGCTGAACCCAAACATGATGAGAAGATCGATGATCGAAGTGTGTTGGGCACTAAGCAAGCACACGTATCTGAAAGTTCTGATTCTGAAAAATACATCCAACTCTCTTCTAGCATAGAGCTGGCAATTATACCCTATGCTTCTTCACTGGATGGCTAGAAAAAAGTTCAAAAGAAAAAAGGTAAAAACGATAAGTCCAGTGTTTCTGGCATTGTGTAATTTTAGTAGTGGTTTAAATACCTGGACAAGCCATGTTGTGCATAGGGAAATACTCTCTTATGGAATGTTGCGGCATCTACGATGTAACTTTTTGTAATCTTTTTATAAAAGTTCGATTTTTACTTTGAAAAAAAAAATTGTAAAATTTTAGTTTTAATTGTAATATTTAATTTATTGTGAAATTATTGTAATTATAATTTTAATTGTAATTGTGTTTATGTAAAATTGTAAAATTGTAATTGTAATTGTAATTGTATGTAAAATTCTAAAATTGTAATTGTAATTGTACATGAAATTGTAAAATTGTATGTGAAATTGTAAAATTGTAACTATAATGCTAATTGTATGTAAAATATCTGTAAAATTTTAATTGTATTAATGTGAAATAATTGTGATTGTAATCGTATGTAAAATTCTAAAATTGTAATTGTAATTTTAATTGTAATTGTATGTGAAATTGTAAAATTGTGATTCTAATTCTAATTCTAATTCTAATGCTAATTATAATTGTAATTTTAATTGTAATTGTATGTAAAATATTTGTAAAATTTTAATTGTATTAATGTGAAATGATTGTAATTGTAATTGTAATTTTATATATGTAAAATTGTAAATTGTGATTGTAATTTTTAATTTTATGTAAAATTGTAAATTTTGATTGTAATTGTAAATTTTATGTAAAATTATAAAATTGTAATTGTAATTTTAATTTTAATTTTAATTGTAATTGTATGTGAAATTGTAAAATTCTAATTCTAATTCTAATTCTAATTGTTATTGTATGTAAATGATATTGGCTTGTTGAGAAATTCAAATACAAAATTTCAAAGTGGACTTATAAGTGGCTGTCTCTGGGGGGTCGATTTATTATGATACAGGCGGTTCTGGCTTAGCTCATTGTTTTTTGGGGGCATCTCTTCTACTTGCCGGAGAACATCATTGCACAGATCAATTCCATCATAGCTCGTTTCTTATGGGGCAGGCCAAATCTGGAGAAGAAGTATCACCTTTGTAAACTTGAAATTATTTTCTGTCCGAAATTGATGGGTGGATGTGGAATATTAAACACCTGGGCCTTCAATTCAGCTCTGCTCACTAAATCTCTGTGGTGCATGATCAATATTAAGGGTATATGGCCCGACATCATTGCCTGCAAATATCTTTCGGGGGACCCCATGCGTCTTATTTACTGCCATCAATTCATTCTCCCCCGCTCCATGTCTCCCATTTGGGCTGGCTTCATGAAGATCTTGCATATATTTTCTAAGGGGTTGGCTTGGCGATTTGGGAATGGACATTTGATCCTCCTGAATGGTGATAAAATTTGTGGGATGGCTGATGTTCAAATTTTTAGTATTCCGATGCTTCACCGACTCACTCAACGACGGATTTTTTACTTTTCTCAAGTGATTCATTGCTAGGATCACGGTGCCTCGATTATTAAGTCTACTACACAGATGGGTCTCTTGGGTCAGGATGTAGTGGAATGATCGGCTTTCAAGGCGAAGGTTAAGGAGGCTGGCTTATGTCTTTGTAATGATGGGGACAAAATGGTATGGGCTGGAAAAATGAAGCGGGAGGCTCCAATGGTGAAAAACATTTATTTCAACATTAACATATTTTCCAATTTGGAGCATACTTCCTTTGGTTTTGAGAATCTGGTGTAGGAATATTCCTACTAAAATCCTTCTTTTTGGATGGATGGTCTGGAGGAGAAAGATTCTTATGTGGGATGGCCTCAATAGGAGGGGTGTATATGGTCCTGGTAGGTGTGTGTTCTGTATTCAAAGTGATGAATCAATCGACCATTTATTTTTTACTTGCCCCATGGTCATTAATATCTGGAATCTATTTAGCCCTTTTCATCTTAAGACTCCATGGATAGCAGTAAATTTTATGGATGCGGTAAATAGGTGGGATAGTGTGAAAGGGAAGTTTCAATCATTGCCTTTTTTCTTCATTTGGGAAATATGGCTGGTTAGGAATCAAGCCATCTTTTGTGGTAAGCCTATTATCATTGCATGCATTTATAGTACTATTATGAGATGGATTGACGATAGAGAGCTTGCAAAAGTCTCGGTTTGTGATGGGTCTAGAAGGATTAGACCTCACCCTATCTCCCTTCCAGCAGTCTTCTTTGATGGAGCATGCTTGGATGGGGTGATGGGATGCGAGGCTTGGATCAAGTTATCTAAGTCTAAGAGGATCCATATAAGTTGGAAAGGGGGTATGGGCACAAACAACTTGGCTGAGCTAATGGCACTCTGGTCCGGATTGTTGGTTGCAACAAACTTAGGTTTGGATTGTGTCCATATCTATGGTGACTCCAATATTATTATAGATGCCATCAAGGGATTTTCTTCCCTCTCCTCTCTGAGATTTCAAGTGTGGCTCAAGAGGAAAAAACACTTATGGACTTTGATGGATTCTCCTTCTTTGCTTCACATCTACAGCAAAAACAATACAAGGGTTGATGGTTTGTCCAAAGTTGGTATTGATATGAGTTTTGGTATTTTACATATTACACAGTACAATGATGGTATGATTGTGTGTGCTGATAAAATTCCCATTCCTTGACTCTTTACGTTTTCTTCATCACATGACCATCTTTCTATTGGTTTTCCCCATTTTACAAGTGAGACTGTCTTTGCCTTTCTTATGGCAAACGTGCCTAAACGCTCCTGGTGAACATTGATTTTTCTTCCAGTTTCAGGTGAGCCTATTTTTTTTTGTTTTCTTCTCCAAGTGCAAGCAAGCCAATATTTTCCCTTCCTGGGTTACAAGCGAGCATGCTTCTGCTTTGCAGGGGTGTCTTTTTTCTTCTAATGTTTGATGATGGTTTGGGCCAATATCTTTTGGCTACTGCTTCATATCTTTAGACTTCTGGATCGGGGTCTCTGGTTTTTTATGTGATGCCTCATACTTGATGCTTTCACTCAAGTTATTCAGTGCCATATTGTCCTGATCCTTTTTCACTTCTCATGTTCTCCCTTATCTCTATCTGCTTTGGGCAGTCCTTTCTTCTCTGGATGAGAACAGGTTATTTTATTTTGAAAATCACTGTTGGGGTTATTTTTTTGTTTAGATGGACTCAGATCCTTTCTCTGCTCCAATAACTGATCTATTTCGATGGGTGCTACTATGCACTTTCATCTCTTGTTTTTAATGTACTATTTTGAATATATGTATCTATATAAAGCAGCTTTTTTTCCTTCTGAGAAAAAAAAAAAACTATTTGTAAAATTTTAATTGTATTAATGTGAAATGATTGTAATTGTAAAATTGTAATTGTAATTGTATATAAAATTCTAAAATTGTGATTGTAATTTTAATTGTAATTATATTTGAAATTGTAAAATTGTAATTGTAATTGTAATTATAATTGTATTTGTATGTAAAATATTTGTAAAATCTTAATTGTATTAATATGAGAATTTCAATTGTATTAATGTGAAATGATTTTATTAAAATTTTTAAATTTGTAAAATTGTAAATAATTGTAAAATCATAAATATAGAATAATATGAATTTTTGTAACATAATAGAGTTTAGAAAATAATGCAAATAAATTCATGTACTTTAGAATTATCATTATTTTATTATGATCTTACATACAAAAAAAGGAACTTTATACAGTACACTATTTTTTTCGAGATCAACATAATTGCAAATTATCAAGTGAAATGATTTTAACATTAACACAATGAAAATTACCAATTAATTCAAAATAAATATTATAATGTTTAAAAAAAAAAGAGTCTTAGTTATAAGGTAATTAAGTCCTCTTCTTTATAAAAACCCATCTTAAAAAGTATAAATGATGAAATAACACATGTACCATATCACTCTCAGTTGTCATGATCACTCTCGTTATCTTCCAGCTCGCTTGGAATGATAAAACTATTGTTCTCAAAAATATGTTTTGATCTAGGGTCATGTCTCAATACGAACCACCAATCCCTATCCAACGCATCTAGGTAAAAAACACCTCGTTGCAGTGTTTGGAGAAAACACAGGGATCCTTAGCTTCATCCCACATCTTTCTAGACTTGATACATATCAGCCTACTATCACGATCTTCCTTTACATTATTCGATCAAAGGTGTCCCACCACTTGCACCTAAAAATAACACATTGGAAAGAACATAAATCCACTTAAATGATCTCTTTTATATTTTTGACGTAACCTAATGTCCCTCATACTAGGTTTTGATCACGGTGGCTAGATCAACTAGATTGATCAAACTCGACTTCCACTCCAGAGCCTTGTGTCATGTGTCCATCATCGACATTTTCTGTGCGAAAATGGTGTCTATATTCCCACATAGATGGGAATAAATGCACCTATAAAAAAGTTAAAAAAGCATAGTGTGACATGTCTTACAATAACCCAACAGTTAAATATGAAATATAGATGTAATTACATTTGAAATTTGCATTATTAATTTTTAAATGTACATAATTAAATAGGTTATTACCGAGTGGGTGCACCCAATCACTATGTTTAGAGCATCCTCTTCAGCACGCGGGTAACGACCGGTTGCACCATATTTCTCTCTGACTTGGTCAACAACCCAACTGTTGGGGTATATTTTTGGCATATTTTCTTTTAAATGATCGGGATAAGGAAAATTTCTACCATTCAACCATCTGAATTCTTTCCTGTCACTATCCCATTTCATCCTATTGTGTTCATATAATGTGACCCATGGTTGTGTCGCTTCGGAATTATAAAGAACTAATTTATTGATTGCTTCAAATTTTGCATTCACTGATGAAATAAAACCGAGATATAGTACATATGAGATCAAAATATACATTATATCAATGTTCAACATGAATATTTACTTTGTGTAAATTTGAAAAATTATAAGTTGCTTACTCTTTATCAAGTGCCTTTTTCCATTCGTTTGGAGAAGCTCCCCTTTTCTTTTGTCTTCATCCCACTCATTGTCCCAAATCACCACACCTATTCTGTTGTTGATCTGCTTGATGTACTCACTGGCATAGTAGAAAGACTCATACGATATGTACACCTCTGCCATAGACCCCTCGGGTTTTTCCCTTTGTCAAACAAAACCTTTAAATTTCTTCATGTACCTCTCTAAGAAGAACATCCAATGAAAAGAAACCACCCCAACTAATTCAACCTCATCTACAAGGTGGATTAGAAGATGAACCTGCAAGTCCATGAAACTTGTCGACAGTTCCTTCTCAAACATACAAACAATCTCAACTATCTCTTGACGCCACCATGGAATGTTAGCCACATGAATCTCCTTTGATGTGATCCAACGTAAAAATGCAGATACTTTAGATATGGCACGTCCTAGGTCTTGGGGGAATTCATGTTTCACACACCCACACATGAACAAAGGATAATGACACTGCAAATTTATAAACACATTAACTAATATACAAAATTAGCTTTGTTTTATGATCCCTGCATGGGATAAAATTTATTAATATAACAAATAATAAAATCATGCTTTTGATAGTATACGTACTCTTAGAAGATTCAAATGGTCATGCTATTTCAACCCTGACAAATGGTCATCCACGGTGAAGCAGCGTCGTAGTGAAGACCCGTATGAAGATGTCACCCTCACACCCATTATAAATTCCTTTGCCAAGGAAAGATCATGTTTTTTTAATATCCATGGACATCACCTTCTTTGAAATACCATGAATTAGAGGGACTAGCACCTGCCTCTGATCCTTTACTTTCTAATCATCTTGGCCAATGTTTATTTTTTGTTTTTGAAGTAATAAGATCTTTCCTAACAATCAATGTGTCACTTTGTTTCGATGATATATGCCTCCATAAAGAAGATGAAACATTTTTAAATATATGCATGGGATCTAATAAGTGGGTAATCTTAAGATGCTCCCAATATGGGAGGTTATAAAAGATATATTTCCTTTTCATCCCAATGGGAAATTTCTCAACATAGGTGTCGAAGAATTCTAGATCATCGAAAATAGGCTTCCCATTTGAATCAAATATTTCTATGATATCCTTCTCCTTCTCTCTCTCATATTCTCTAAGTCATTCAGCTGGTGTCATTATTGGAGGCCTTTGGGTTCTCTCTCTCATATTCTCTAATACATTCAGCTAGTGTCATTATTGGAGGCCTTTGGGTTCTCTTTCGTTTACCATTGAAAGCGGATGCTACTATTCTATAAGGGTGTTCTTCTGGGAGGAATACCCTGGAGTAGTCATACACTGGCTTTCGTAGGTTTTTGGAGCATCTAGATTTTAGAGAAGGTCCACAAAATTTACATCCAAAATACCCTTTTGTTACAAGACCTGCGAGATTATTGTATACAATTTATATGCATGGCACGTTAAAGAATATCATGAAGATCAGAACAATTAAAACAAATTAAATAACTAATATGTGAAAGAATATTGTTACGTATATAAACAAATCAATAAACATGTAATTTACCATAGAAAACTCCTAAGCCTAGATAATCATGTGTCGTGTAAGCACATATGTCATACAATGTAAAACTCCTCTTTGCTGCGATGGGTCTTGATACATCGTATACAATTATTCCATCCCATAATTCCTTCAATTCATCTACGAGTGGTTGTAAGTAGACATCCATATTTTTCGCTTGTATTCTACCAAGGACTATGAGAGCCAACATAAGATGTTCATTCTTCACGGATAACCATGGGGGGATATTGTTATTGATCACTACAACAGGCCAAATAGAATAGTTGGTGTTCTAGAGGGTATATGGGTTGACGCCATCCATGGCTATGCTAAGTCGTAGACTTTGTACTTCATCCTTGAATTTTTCGGGCCATGTATCCTCTATAAGCTTCATGGCTATTGTGTATGTTTGGATTCACATAACTGCCAACTCACTTCTGTGTAAGGCATGCCATCCATACAACATAGCTAATTATTTGCAATGAAATAGCCTTTGAATCCTTGGGATTATAGGCATGTGCCTCAATATCTTAAAAGGAGGACCACGTGATTTACCCTTCTTTTTTTATTTATCATACCTACCATGCCCACATTTTGTACATATCTCTTTGTCTGCATATTCTCCTCTATATAGAAAACAATCATTTGGACATGCATGATATGATATGTACTCAACACCCAACATTTTCAACAATTTATTTTCCCCTTCACAGCTATTGGGCAAGACATTATCACTCGTAAGAACCTTATCTTTGAATAACCTGTAGTTAGTGATCATGGAAAATATTGAATGTACATTAATGCCGATATAATTATTAACGTTCATAAAATTGACCATTTGTAATGTTCATTATGTGATTATATTTCTCAAAATATAAGGGAGGACTTTATGGTTATATCTTACCTCAAAATTTCTGAGAAACATGCATTCGAAAAGCCAAACTTTGCTTTCAAGTTGTACAGTAACATCATTGTCCCCAACTAGGTAGACTTTGAATGACCGCCAGGTCCAAAGAGAGGGGTGGTGGAAGAAAATTTAAGGCTTTCGAAAAAGGTGTCATCGATATGAGCATCATCCCCTAGTTGATCATCATACTAGAATTCATATAACAACATTGACTCCATGGCAGTCGTATCCCTTAAGTAATCATCCATACCAACCTCTATTTGATTGCCTCCATTGCCAGCTTGTGAAGAACTACTATTGATGTAGTCATTCCTAATTGGTGAATCTAAACGTAGTGGGAATTGAATAGGTGGTTGATTCAACCAATCTTGGTATCGTTCCTCTCCAATTTTTCTCTTAATTAATCCTTCTCTTGATTTGACATTGTTGTGGGGTGCAACAGAAGATGGTAGGTAGGTCGCTCATCATCACTAGAATCCTAATAATTTCAAAAAATATATTTGAACATGATTAGTACAAAATCTATGATATCAATTAATAATCACGTTTAAAATGCATAATTAATTGGTTTGACGTTGAAATAATTACATCAATATACCAAACAATTATTATTACCATCATTGTCCTAGGATTGTGGCTAGAATATGTAATATTGTTACAATTAGCAGGGTGGAGCAGCTGTCCATTTTCATCTACCAAATGCGCCTTGCGATATGCTACTCTTGATAAGAGCTTCCGACGTTTTGGAACTGTTTCAATATTTTGTGCATCTGAACTTGATTCTGAATTATCTGCATGAACCTGCAAATTTGTATATGTTAATTATAAATTTTATTAAGCTGGTTGACATGGATAAAAAACATAAATTCAGTTAGATAATGAAAATATAAATAAAATCGGAAGTAAATATTACATCTCGAGATGGATAGGGAGAACTCCGCGATGGACTTTGAGAAATATTATGGAACAAGCTGGATTTTGAAGAATTGTCCATTCTTAATAATTATGATATTTTATCCCTGCATTAGATAAAACACACCTAAAAGTAATTTTGGTGCCTTAAAAATGGACTTATTGTTATCGGTGCTAATGTACAAATAACCACACCGGTGCGTTTTAGTTATTGTGCACTAGTGCGGTGTTATTAATTGACGCACCAGAGCCAAATAGTTGCAAATAAAAAAAGCACAACTATATTTTTTTTAAGTGAAAAAAAAAAAAGTGGTAAATTGAAAAATGGGAGGCAAAATATTTTAGAAAATCTAATTTCATAAAACAATTCTTTAAATACTAAAAAATTTTCATTATTTCATTATTTTTGCAAAATATTTCAGGGAGATATTTTCATGAGACATACCTGGAGGAGCAAGAGATAACGAGAGAATTGTGGAGCAGCGAAATACTTTCGAGAAGAACTATTCAAACAATCATAATTCCAAACCTATGGTGATTCAAACTCCTGTAGCATATAATTTCAAACGAGGTGATTAAATTTTATTATTTTTTTTACATTTTCTGCAGTATTTTTTACGCAGTAAATAAAAAATTTAAATTTACTGTTCATTTAAAAAAAAACAAACAAACAAACAAAAACAAAAAACCATTTTACGCTAAACGCTTGATTCTTTTTGTTTCTGCCCTTGCTTCTTCCTATTTCTGTGATTTCAAAATTAGGGCTTTTCATTTTAGATTTATAGGTTTTGTATTGCTATATATATAGGCCTATGGCATATAATCCATGGGACAACTTGCATAGTTGGATCCCAATCCATGTCAGCCCTTTCCTAAATTTTTAAAAAACTAATTTTTTTTAATCGGTGCACCCTGTGTAAACAAGCGCACCAGTGCACTGTTTTAACACAGAGCACCGCGCACATACTATTTAATAAAAAAAATTAAAACAGATATTTTTTTAATCTGTGCACCATATGTAAAGAGGGCACTGGTGCGCTATTTCATTATAGTGCACCACCCACGTACTATTTGACAATAAAAACTTTTTATTTTATGTATGTGTTAATCGGTGCACCATTTAAAATATAACGCACCAGGTCTCCTTGTTAATAGAGAGCATCGTACGGTGGTCCCATGTTTGCGCGATGCGTTTATAAGAATATGTTGCACCGCCCCCGCCACGACATCGTATGCTACAAAAACTAACACTAGATGATTTTTATTAATTTTTATATGTTAATCGGTGCATTGGTTAAAATATAACGCACCGATGCTCCTTGTTGACATAGAGCACCATATGGTGTTTCTACTATTTTGGTGATGCATTTATAATAACATGTTGCACCGACGTCAATGCGTACATCATTAAAGGCGCACCAGTTTTTTGATATTTTTTTTCCCTGAAAATTTTATGATTTATTTATAAAATATATTAATGAATGGTATGTTACAGGTTTCATATTGATAAATAAATGGCTGACAAGAGATAAAGTAACAAAAATACTGATAGCACATCAAGAAATGCAAAAAAGGTAAGTTCTTTGTAAATTCTTTACAAAAATTATTATTTTTGAACTATATGTAAGTTTAACTAATATGTATTGTTTACTGGGTATCATGCAGAGCCACAAAATGTCGAAGCTCAGTAAGATTATTTCTGATCTAGGACCAGAAGAGCGTAAAAGCTTGATGGAAAAATTGCAAAAGGATGAATCAGGTGAATGAAAACATACTATCAATCCAATATGAGTTTCTTTTTTTAATTTTCATTAATAATATTCTTAAAATTATTATATAACATATTTCAAACAATCTATTAATTCACATATGTTTAATGTTCTATAGGGACCAACAAATTAGAAAATGAATGCTATTCTAAGAAAAGAGAAAAAATAGAACATGCAAATGAAAATGAATTGCTCCTTAGCTCATCTGGAGTGATGCTGGAGGTTAACGAAAGGGGGAAAAACTTTTACAAAATTTTGAGGGATCTAGTGGAACGAATGTATAGACGTTCTTTCCACTTACAAGACAAAAATCAATCCAGTGATTCCAAGAACCAAATTTTATCTAAACTATAGGAAGAGTTTCCAGAGAATTTGTCAATGAGACATGTCAGAATTTTAATAGCAAAAACATACAACAACAAAAAAGAAGGAATGAAAAAGTAATATTCCTTTAAATGTTTTTCTAGAATTATATATATATATATATATATAGTACTAGAAAGCAATCATTTATAAATATCACTTTTTTTATATTTACTTTTCATATATCAATATAAAAATTAAATAGTTTATTTTCGTGCTACATTTTCAGGAATATTATGAAAATCTCAAAAGATGAACGAGTTGATATCAGAAATATGCCAATAGGAATGTCAAAAAATATGTACAAGGATATGGTCAAAGAAATGGACATAATTGCATCGCACAAGGAGCCATCTCAACAACAACGTGCTTCAAATGTAATATGTAATCATTGAATTTTTCGATTAGGTACAATAAATAAACAATTTAGCATTAAATATTAATTTTGAAGTAGCTACATGAAAAGAAATATAATGAACCATTGACACATAAAACAAAACTGACAAAGAAGAAAAGGTTGATATCAAGTTTGTGATATTATTACTTCCTTATAACAACTTAACTAGAATTTCATTTTGTATAATTGAAGTTGTTTACAACAATCATCATTGAATGTCTTGAAACAAGTGCTAACATACAAAGAAAAACCATCAGATGAATTGATTGACATTGGGTTAAATATGGGTTGTCAGTATGTGTTGACATATCATAAATTAATTGTGGAATTTGTAAGCATATATCTTGTTTTACTTAGCTCTGTCTATAATTAATAGAACAAAAATATCTTTTATATTAAATATATGATTTGTTATGGGGTATAAAAATTGTAAGAAACAAAGTATGGAACTGCACCAATAGATGAAATCTTGAAAGATGGTATGAAATTTGGTTTTGAAAGAATGTATATAATTCATGAGTCAATTGTTGCTATGGTACATCATTTCTTTTCGATTTAAATTGATGTAAATTATTTAATATTGCAATTTTCATTATTCTCACCAATGTATATACACTCATTACATTTTATTTTTATTTTTGTAGATGGAAGGGGAAGAAGAAGAAAAAATCAACACTGTGAAAAAAACATTCCTCAAAAGAACCCAAGTCACGGAAGTAGCTTGAGCAGTGACAGCAGTTCAAGCGAAGAATGATGATCATTATGTTTGGATATCAAAGCAAGGCATTTTATTTTTTGAAATATTTGTCTATGAAATCAGACATTTTGTTTAATGTAATGGACATAGTGTTCTAATTGAAAGACAAAGGGATACCAATAACTATTCCATTTTGTATGACAAAGAGTGTCTTATATATATATATATATATATATATATATATACGTTTTAATTTATTCTACTACGTTATCCATTGTTGTTGTGAAATGTAATACCACTGATTAAATATATGGATGATTAAACATTATAATGAAGAGATGTGAAATCTGATGATATGATGTAACAAATTAATCCAAGCATCACATTCAAATGCACTAATAAAAACTTAATTGATATGAATGTTGTTATAAGATATGTGTCGTCTTTTGATGAATAATAAATTTTAAAAAATCACAATAATTATGATATGATATAAAAAATTAATCCAAACATCACATTCAAATGCACTAATAAAAATTTAATTGATATGAATACTATTATAAGATATGTGTCGACGTTTGATGAATAATGAATTTTAAAAATTCACAATAATTGCACTGTCAAGGGTCGATGTTTCTAAAAAATACAAAATGAACACCAGTGCATGTCATTTAATGTGCACTAGTGCGTTTTTATTCTAATGCGCACCAATGTGTTTCTACGAGCTATGGGCACCGCACAAATACCAACACCAATTACAACTCTCGATGTGTTTGTGTGATATTGCACACCTGTGCATTTATATGAGACTGCTCACCGGTGCGTTTCTACGACCTATGGGCACCACACAAATACCAATACCAATTAAAACGATTAGTGTGTTTGTATAATACTCTGCACAGTGCATTGATATGACCCATGGGCACTGCACAATCCCAATACCAATTATAACAATCGGTGTGTTTGTGTGATACTACGCATCGGTGCGTTTGTATAATACTATGCACCAGTGCATTGATACGACCTATGGGCACCACACAAATCCAAATACCAATTAGAATGTCCTGGCACGTTGTATCACCTACAATGCACCCAGGGCAGTTGTAGACATTAATGTCCTGATGCATGCACCTTCGACTGCCCCGGGGAAACTATCTGCCTGACATGCACCGAGACATTGCTAAATACTCCAGGGTGTCCTATATTTGTTTTCCATCCTAGTGCTTTCTTTTTGTCACTCTAAAACACATCAGTGCGTTGATACCTGATTAGTGCACTGATGAAAAAAATATCCATAATAACCTCCGACCGACCAGGTTTTTTTAGTGGTGTTGAAATTTCGTTAGAAGCTCTGCCAAAATTTATGTTACCGAAAACGGATGTTGTAGAAAATGTTTTTTTGACAATTTTGGCCAATTTTATAACACTAAAAACCTCTATTATAACCTCTGCTAGAGGGTTTTTTCCTTGTAGTGTAGTGATGCTTCAAACATATATTCATGTGCATACATAAGATGTTAACAAAATATCGAGACATGCCTCTTTTAACAACAATACACATGCATAACTGTCAAAACATGTCTATTTATACTTACATGTGTATGGTTATAACGCATGTCTGTCCATCCATAAATTTCTTGTATAAGGTAAAACATATAAATATTACCAAAGCATGCTCACTTGTCCCTATTTCACATGTATCACAGGAAGGGAAACAATCACATTCTACTTCTACCCACAAACAACATGACAATATTAAAGAACCTCCATGATTATTACCCTCTCTTCACATTAGAAGAGGGAAAATATTTCCAAGATAAATACTACATTAACTACTATTATTCCCTTCACACAAGCACACATTAATTTCCAGAATAAATCCACTACAACTATCCATATTCTTTTAAAGGATATTAGCACATTAGCTATGATTTTTGTTCATGCCATTATGTAAACTTTATTCAAAAGAAACTAGCTCCTCAGCTAATTTATTCTAAAATAACTAACAAAATAGATAGTATTCTTATGCCTGCAAATGTATGCTCTTTTCTAAAAGGAAGCTAACATAATAGATATTATTATTCTGCATTCAAATGCATGTTCTTTTCCAACAAATTTGACACAATAACAATTTTTTTTCTACATGCAACATGTATTTCTTTTCCAAGTAAACTAACATAATAACTATTCTTCCTCTACATGCAAAAACATATTTTCTTTTCCAAGAAAACTAACATATTAATTATTTTTTTCCAAGAAACTCAACCACATAACTATTATCTTTGTGTGTTATAAGCACATATTCTTCTTCAAAAAACTATTAAAATAATCACATATTCTTTTCAATGAAAACCTAATTCAATGATTATTATTTCCATGCATACAAAATCATCTTTCATTTTCAATAAACTAATAATCAACTGTTATTGTTGTACAGATAAATATATATTTAGTTTTCCAAAAGAAAACTTAACTTAATAGCCATTTTCTTCATCCATGCAGATGCATATACTTGTTCTAAAAATAAGCAATCATAATACATAATCTTTCAAGAAATCTATCAAAAATAGACACATATTCCTCTTCAAGGAATTTATCACCAAACGACGTGTTATTTTTCAAATAATACTACAAGAATTATATATTATTTTTAACCAAAATACATAGTTATTTATTTCTTGGTGTAGTCTAGCCTCGTTGGTGCATGGTGAGGAACAACGTTTTATGGTCAATTTGTTGAGGAACCATATGTTTCCTCTCTTGGATGGGTACCAACGCTTTGTATTGTAAACCTTCATGTTAACCTTCATGGTCCTCAGGAACTTGCCATTGGTTTCTGTTGAAACCAATCTTTAGCTAGGTGCCATAAAATTTTCCATTTAACTTTTGATTGGTGCATGGTTGTAACTCATGGGGCCTATGATTATGAGACAAAAAATCCCTCTATGTGGATAAAATTTAATCTAGCTGTGGGAACTGGACCATAGTCCACATGCTCAGATTCCTATATTATTGATCTGACAGATTGAACTCTAATATAAGATTCTCAATCAATTGCAATATGCCTGGATAAAGCTCTAATCTTTTAGAAGCATGATGATTTATTAACTCATCCACATCCCTTCCAACTTGACACCATCAAAATTATTTTTATGGGTGGAATTTAATCGAAACTAATGCCCTAACCTTAATTATAAACTTAATGGTAATTCCATTTGCAATAAAGAGAGCGAGGTATAAGATAACAAGGAAGAACCTCCTTCCCACATATCTCATAGTTTTTTTTCCATTTATGGATTCTATAAATTGTTTTAATAACTACTTCTTGATGTTATGTAATATCTTAATAATATCCATGAATTTCGAAGAGATATTGCAAGCACCATATTGTTTTCATTGTCATTTCTGTTTCACGAATGTAAAATTAGTTTGTAACTAGTTCTTAAGGAAATTGTTTCTTGTCATCTACTACTTTGACTACATCAACGTATTATCCCAAAATTTACATTTTCCATGTTAATAAAGTTATAAATTCCAATGTGAATACATTGGCGTAGGGATATTACATACTCCCCCTCTTAAAGATAACATTTTCTTCGTTGTTCATCATTAACTTTTACTTATGACATCAATCTTAGAAAAACCAAAAGAGATTCTTTCCCCTTAAAAGTGAAGGATTTTATTTCCAGGAAATACCATGTTGGAAAATGTAGCAATAATTTCTCAATTTGATTTTGCCTTGATTAAATTGAGAAAATTCAAATTTCCACATCAGCAGACAACTTGGATGATGTTAACTTAAGTGGCATCGCTTGTGTCACTCAGTTTACTCTGTAAATTCGATTTGGAGCAATTATATTTCAATTAAGCATGTGTGATTGCTAATTTGTAGCAATCAAGGTCAATTATCTAAGGTTATTTTCAGTTAAACTAGTTCCAATTGTTGGAAGAACTAGTGGAGGGTCAATTTGTACAGTGGGACTTTAGTAAAACTCAGTGATAATCCAATTAATTGATAAATTATCCCAAAATAGCTAGTGCATGTAGATAATTTGAGTTCCCCGGGACTGGTGGAGATTCCAAGGAATTGTAACATTAGTTGTAGACAAGTCTTGAGTGTATAGGTATTGCATGCAGTCAGATGATCAACCTAAGGAATTGCGCAATTCAATTTGAGTAATTTCCTAAATAATAGGGGCCTAATTCCTCGAGAAATAATGCAAGGAAATAGGAGCTCAAGCTAAGACATAATTGACTAATTTTGGGTCAAAGGCCTTCAGTGAGTAGAGATATAGGTTGTGCACTTATAGGGTCAGCTCAATTGAGCAAAGCAATTGTAATGAATCTCTATTCATTTGAGTAATGCAAGAGGGATTGGGTTTTTTAGCAGATTTGTTTCCCCGGATACAAATACTTGTTGTATGTGTGTGATTTCTTATTTGATGACTAAAATTTTTGTTCTCAATTGTGAATTAATGTCTGCATAGTAGTATAGTAGGTTTGTGTCTTGTGATTTTGATTAAAACTTCATGAGTAGTTGAAAATATATAGCATAATTGTTGCATATCATTAAATGAAACAATAATGTTTTTATTTATAATAATAAACTTTTTTAGCTACAAAAAATATTCAATTTCATAGAAGAAAACAAGCTCCTTATACCAAATTATCATTACTTACCAGTTACTCTTAGAAATAATGGTCACTTTATGCAAAAAATTTAACTATAGGTGGTTTCTCAATTATGGAAAGCACTCTAAGAGTGGTTGACATCCCATCAACAAATACCTGGGTTGGTTTCATAGCCTTCATGGAAAGCACTCTGTAATGCATGATCAAAAACTTCAATATAAGAAAAGTAATCAAAACATTTCAATCAAAATGATATTCACAATACTTTAACTATCAATCAGTAATTATTTATGCAATTTCAGGTGATATTTTAATCACAATACTTCTGCAAGTAATCATAGAGCACCTAACTCTCTAATCATAAAAATTATCATTAACTACATCAAGTGCATATTGTCTTAGCCCTCGTTAAACATATTCAAAATATTCCTAATACCATAAAGGAACTACACTTCCCGTAATTATTTTCTGAGCACTAGGCTCCTTTATTGTCAATATGTACATTAAATTCTTACATAATCATATAGAAAATTAATTTTTAACATGTCACTTATCTAATTAGTTAACTTGTTCTGCTATGAGAACCATAGTGGGAAAAAGAATGCTCCAGCTCCCAACCAATGGGAACTAGTTTCCACAACCATATTGAGCCAATTTCAAATCCAGAATAGTTCCTTGACAGTGACCTCACTTGGTCCAACATAGGATTCCTTTTGGTAGAACCCTACCTATTCCTCCAACAGTGTCTTGCCCTGAGGAATTTAGAGTTCAACAACTCACTCTTTGGGCCTCCTCCAACATGCTCCAAAATCAACATTGTTTCCTCGGGCCTTTTCCCCTCTTCACCATCTTGGCCAACTCTTTTCCTTACTGAGATCATCTATATTTAGGGAGAGGAAATCCAAGAAGAAAATTTCCATCAGCCCAAGGCATCCTCGTCCTTTCAAAAATGTCTCATAATCATCTAGCATGTGAAATTATCTTTAACACCTTTTCTTGTTGTAATTTACATAACTGACCATATGCACATTAACATAAAGTAAAAGGAATAGTTATGTACGTCATGCATTCATACCTGACCCTTAGCATGGGTCCTATAATATTTAAAAGTAAAATGACAAGAAATCATGACTGACATCACATGTCATACAAGTGGTATTCATTTCAAATTTTCCACATAATAACCATCATGTAATTTAGAAATAACATTATCAAATCTTACATATTACAACATTATACATTTACTTTTGCAGTTGCAAATCACCTTGCAATGTTTTACCTTTCATAAGTTCTTATGTTCCATGTTACTAGAATGTCACTATGTTTCCATTAATCTACCCCTTCTTAATCACATCAACAACATTAGTCACAACTATCTTTAATAAAACCATACCTTCTACAAAATATTGTTATGAGCAAAACATTTTGTCAAATACATTCAAGATGCATTTCACTTTCACATGCATCAATTTTCTCAATATTTCAACATAGTAGGAATGTATTGGTCCTGATACTCTTCATAAACCACTTCTATGCATTAAAATTAAACATACCAAATATGGATACATCTTCCAGATTCTATATCCAAGGAAATTTAAAATAAAGCTTTCATGAAATTGTTTTCCCAGAACAACGGTTGAAGGGATTATGATCTCTTTAAAAGATATAACATTCAAGTCCAATCATTGATATTCATCCTAGTTCTAACTCATGAAAAATTACCTTTCATTTATTCATATTCATCTAATCAATAAACATTATGCAACATTACTAAATGCAAGTCAGTCACAGAGACATTTCTTGGCTAAACAAACTAGTAAAGCCAACAAATTCAAACACCATCCAAATTTTGTTCAGCGATGACAATGGAGACACCACATGCCCACAACACAATAGAATTTAATGTCATTGTTGTATTCACCTACTTTGGACGGATTTATAAAAGATGTAATTAACATATTTGTTAAATATAAGATGCATACCAATTAACATCATCACGGTATCATCAATTTGTAAAATTTTGGAGTTTGAGAAAACAAGGTAATCAACATCATTTGATCACTACTATTTTTTTCATTAAGCTGATAGAACCATCAATGTTATCGTATCAAGATCCAAGTTCTTTGTAACTTGCAGTCATATGTATGCATTGTTTAAACAAGTAATCACTTTTGCAATCATTGTATTTTTTTGCATACAATAATTTTGTGCATAAAAGCCTTTGAAAAACATTACTCATATAAAAAAAAGGATTTATCATTAACGTATAAATGTCTATAATGATTATGGTAAATGTCCAAATAACACCAAATTCAACAGTATATTGTCACCAATACATCAAAAACATAGAGTAAACTGCCACAATAACTTTGTTTACAACTTGTAATAATATTCAATCAAATTCATTCATGCATATAAGGTTAATATTTAGTCATGCAATACCAACTAATCAATGTTATCAACCATCTTAATTCAACCAAAATTCATGACAGGACTCAATCATTATTTAGCCATTATATTCATTGTTTATCTTTAACATCTAAATGGGTTTTTCATTTCCTTTTAAAACATCCTATTGTCGTATTCAAGGACAACACCCACCTTTTACATTCTTTCATTATCACACATAACAATACATGCATTCATTCTTTACAAGTAGTGCATTGTAACTTTAGTCATTTCTTTAAATGCAACATAATCATTATCATAAGAGTATGCATATAAAGGTTGGTATTTAATCCTCAGTATCACTAGTGAGTGCTCAAGAATTTTCATAAATGCAACAAATGTTTTATTGTCTTTTATCTGCATAAAAAGTCAAATGTCATGAGCACAATTTTAAAGAATATATTATCACTTACTATTCTTTAATGTAGTTATCAACATGCATCATGCATCTCATGTCAAATTTCTTCTAATACATACACCGTTGTGTAATTTTTTAGAATCATACCTAAGTTTTTGCCCATTAGCAACATACCTATAATTCTTTACCACTTACGGATTCCCAAAAGGCATTAGTGACACAACCTTTTTTTTATACAACTTGTAACATCCCCTGATAACCTCATGTAAAACCACTTAGGATTAGAATTTTTTACAAAATTTATGTAATATTCCCAATTAGCCCAAGCTAATGGGAATATTCACTTTTTCTTTGTCTTAATTTTATTTTCATGTTGATGAATAAAATGTGAAGGAGGACATGTAAAACTCCTAAAAACATCAAAATAAATCAATGCCCAATGTAAACAAGGCTAAATTTGGGCCATTTTATAAAACACACTTAAGTGTGAAAGAGGCTGGAGCAATTGACTAGGTTAATAGGACCAAATCCACAGCGTTGTCTACATGCAATGTATCTCCTAAAGGCACAGCGCAGTTCATGTTGGAGGTCACTCATGTGAATGAAGCTAAATCATCAAGGTGGTTTAGGGTTTGACAAGATATCCATATTATAAAAGGAGGAGGAGGACACCAAGGAGGGGGTTGATTATTTGATATTTCTAAAGGTGTTGTCTTTTTATACATTCCTTATTCTCTGGCTGTTTAGCTGAGAATAGTGTCGTTTAGCACATGGGTGTTCCTGGTCGGGAATCCCACCTCCTTCCTTGAGAAGCTCTTGGAGGAGAATTTTTCTATCTTGTCCACTATCAGGCTTTTGGTCAAGCTTCATCTTCCAACCACAATTCAGAGCTTGTTGAGGGTTTGATTTTTTTTGTAAGCTGCAGCAGTGGAGGCTAGATCTATTCAGATCTAGGAAAATCTAGTGCCTCTTCTCAGTGAGTGAGTCTTTTATCCTCCTGGAAGAGTGTATTAGTTGATTGAGGCTGCATTTTCAGATCAAGGCATCAAGCCTAATCATTACTGAAGCTAACAGCGTAGTTTCCCTTCCATAACTGCATTATCTACAAGAGGAAAGTTTCAAGTTGTTTGAGCAACGTTTTTGAGGAGTGATCTGTGGTGTTGAGGAGCTTTCCTTGCACTGTGGTGATCCATGGATTGGCCATCCATTCCATGTTTCCTTCAGATATTATTTGTATATGGTTCTATTTACTATATAATTTCTGAATACTACTGCAAGACTGCAACTTAGATCTCAGATCTACTCACTTTTTTTCACGATTTACTCAGATCCCCAAGGGGAATGCATTAAGGAGCCCATCTAGTATACAGATCTGTATTGGATCTATATTTTTGTATACAGATCTGCTCCAAATATGAAGTGTAATATATATCAGATGTAGCATCAATAAAATAACAATCTCAGGCTTTGCAGTCTCATTTTGTTGTTGCAGCACCTCAATCTTAAGGGATTCTTCATGTAAATATTCTATTTTTCTGTTGTACACTGTATAAGCTTCACTATAGATCTGATTTATTGATGTACATGTGATTATTGAGTCACCATATTGATCTACTACTTATATTCAAAGGAACTGCGTTATTTCTAAAGCATTATTGTGCATATAGCTGTAGCCCCTCTCTTTGGGTGTTTTTCAACTAGACTAGGTTGTGGGAGATCTGTTTAACCCACCTAGTTTGATTTGTTTTTTCTCTCCTTTTGGATTTAGATCTTAGATGAGCTAATATAAGGGATCTAGGAGCTACAAACTCATTTCATTGCACTGAATTCTCAGGAGTACGTTATTTCAGCAGGCTTGCGTGTGATTCCCATTTTGGGATATTATAGTGGTATCAGAGCATCTTTCTTGGCACAGCCTGTGCATCCTTTGGGTCAATATGATTTTAGAAAAATATGAGCCTCTTAATAATGGAGAAAATAGGTATCAAAGAAGAAGACTGAAGAAATATTACACAGAAGACATAGAGAAGAAGGGTGAAAACCCTTTATCGAGAAGGATTGGAAGAGAAGAGTTTTCTAACACTCTCTCTAAATCCATGCATGAACTGAAGGAAGAAATCAGGGGAGTGAGAAATGAGAGACATGAAGATCTTCTGAAAGGGTTTGCACATGAAGAAAGCCCCACTACTTCATATGATGTGTGTGAGCATTTGGCCACACAATCTGTTCCACAACGTTGTAGCATGCCTACCTTCTTGTCAAAGGAAGGAGAAAGAGGAGGAACACCAAAGGAGGAATCTCTTGGTGATTATCTCCAAGAATATGAATCTCAATAAGAGAGGTTCAAAGAGAATCTCAGTTTCCCAGAGTTCTGTCAACTCAAAGAAGCAAGATCCAGCACCTACAGTAGGAGGAAAGGGTGCCTTCAGCACACTTTGGGTAGATTCTCTCTACCTACTTTTGATGGATCACCTAAAGACTCAGCCAAGTCTTGGGTAAAGAAGCTCGACACATACTTGCAACTGCATCAAGTGACAAAAAAGAAGCCTTGAGAGTAGCAGCGCTGCATCTTCAAGGGAAATATTATGCTTGGTGGCTATTTGAATCCTCTTCCTTAAAGGGGATAAACATATCTTCTTATGCAAAGTTCACTAGGAGACTAGTGGAGAGATTTGATGTGGAACATACAGAGACTTATTGAGAAGAGCCAATCAAGCCCAAGAGATCTGCATTTCTGCATAAGTTGGAATATTCCATGGATCCAACTCTAGCCCTAAACATCATTGAGGGGGTTGAAGAGTTTCTACACAATTTACCGGAGGCAGAAGTCCCACTACAACAAGATCTCTTATCTCAAAGAGAAGACATGAGAGACTCTTCCTCACTAAGGGATCAAGAAAAAAGATCTCTTGATGGTGAAGCATTCACCAACCATGATGAGGAGGGAGAGGAAGAGTAGAGAATATCCTCCAGCGCTGTGACAGCAGAAGGAGATCTATTTTTAGTCGGAGAAGGAGATGAAGCAATGGCTTCCACTAGAGGAGTTCTTGCACATTTTCAAGGAATTCCTAAGGATCTTCCATATGGAAGACATGAGAAGCATGTGTCTTTGTTAAAAGAAAATGAGACAGAACAAAGAAGGGGTCACCGAGCTGATCCACTATCAGAATATGGGGAAAATGCTCCAAGCAGAGGCACTCTTACATCACTAAGAGGGGTCTCTAAGTTTCAGGAGGCTTCCACACAAAAATCAGAGGTGAAATTGCACTGTGGAAGCAAGGGAATGTTGATCCCATCTGATAAGCATGGGAGAAAGAACCATGAGACATTATTGTCTTGTGGAAAACCACCTGGGAGACCACCTGATTCAAATCTAGTGAAAGGTGTCCCACAACTTTATGCTCCACTCATGAGTCTGGGGAGGATTGGAGCATTAGAAGACAAGGCTACAACGCTGAGAGGCTTGGGTAAGCTCAAGAAGAAGGGAGATCTTGTTCCCTTATCATCACCACCCACTCTCATATCTAGATCTGCGCTGTGGGTAGAGGAAGATGGGAGGATCAGCCTTCCAACATACACCCTTAGCATAGGAGATGTCAAGGAGGAGATCAGCAACATGGCAGACATTTCTATTATTGCATCATCTGCACTGTCACTATTGAGCAGTCTAGATCTGTATTGGAAATCCCAAATTCTAGTGGATTATTCCAAGGATCTACACACTTGTATGATACTTGATGACCAGCTGCATGGAGAGGGCTATTTAGTCCAAGAGGAGGTCATCTATCATCATGGTAGGGTCTTCTTTTCTAGAGCTTCCCAGCTCAAGCAAGAGATACTACAAAGAGCTTACAAAGAGTTATGTTTCAGCCATATGTACTCCATGATGATCTACAACATCATCATGAGAAGCTTTGATAGGAAGGGCTTGAAAGAAGAGTTGTATTAGCATTTTGAAAGATGCATGAAGTCTGTGGAGTTGGGGAAAAAATATGACTCCATGAAGGGGTTATTTCAGCCATCTCTTCCTTCTTTGGGAAGAGGAGAAAGATCCATGCACAACTCCATGTGTATGAGAGGTATTGATGGTGAGGAATCTGATTATGTAAGTCAAGTTTTATTTTCTGATTATACATATTATTTCACCATGTTTATGCAGGCCATGGCTCCAAGGAGAAGTGATATATCATGTAAAATTCATGGCAGACAGTGGGCCACTCAAGTTCCTAAATTTGGCCACTCCCTTGATGAACAAAGGGAGATTCTTTATCATGATGGGTGCTTCCCTAAGGCACCAAACTTATCTCACACTTTCATCCAAAGTGATATGGTATGGGCTGCAAGTAAGTGGTGGGAATACCACTTACCACGTCTTGATCTGATGCAGACAGGAGATACCCTGCGTTGGTACCATATGTGGGATTATGACCCACCTCCTCTTGTTCAAATTTTTGTTTATGTATTTTTAATTTTGCTTCCATACATGGATGATGTACTTGTCCTATTTTTGGATTTGTATGGAGGAAGAATAGGAGGCATGTGTGTACCACATGGGATGGAGACTCTCTTTGTATACTTTTCTACATATTTCAGAGAGAGTAGGGGTTCAGCCATGTTTGTTTCAGTGGAATTCTTGACACTTTGTGAGATGGATTATGTACATCTCATGGTGATTTTGGAGAGACAACTCATGGGAGGATGGATTTGTGAACACTCATCTTATGCAGAGAGCTGGATCCTTGATGGTTTCACCAATGGGGAAGGAGAAGTGTTACAGAACTCACCCTATCAGTTGCTTGAGGACAAGCAACATTTTGGAGGGGAGGACTGTAATATTCCTAATTAGCCTAAGCTAATGGGAATATTCAATTTTTCTTTGTCTTATTTTGATTTTCATGTTGATGAATAAAATGTGAAGGAGGACATGTAAAAATCCTAAAAACATCAAAATAAATCAATACCCAATGCAAACAAAGCTAAATCTGGGCCATTTTATAAAACACACTTAAGTGTGAAAGAGGCTGGATAAATTGACTGGGTCAACAGGACCAAATCCACAGCGTTGTCTACATGCAATGTATCTCCTAAAGGCACAGCGCAGTTCATGTTGGAGGCCACTCATGTGCATGAAGCTAAATCATCAAGGTGGTTTATGGTTTTACAAGATTTCCATATTATAAAAGGAGGGGGTTGATTATTTGATATTTCTAAAGGTGATGTCTGTTTAGACATTCCTTATTCTCTGGCTGTTTATATGAGAATAGTGTTGTTTAGCACTTGAGTGTTCCTGGTCAGGAATCCCACCTCCTTCCTTGAGCAGCTCTTAGAGGAGACTTGTTCTATCTTGTCCACTATCAGGCTTTGGGCCAAGCTTCATCTTCCAACCACAATTCAGATCTTGCTTAGGGTTTGATTGTTTTTGTAAGCTGCAGGAGTGGAAGCTAGATCTATTCAGATCTAGGAAAATCTAGTGCCTCTTCTCAGTGAGTGAGTCTTTTATCCTCCTGGAAGAGTGTATTAGCTAATTGAGATTACATTTTCAGATCAAGGCATCAAGCCTAATCATTACTAAAGCTAACAGCATCGTTTCCCTTCCATAATTGTGTTATCTGCAAGAGGAAAGTTGTAGGGTGTTTGAGCAACGTTTTTTAGGAGTGATCTCTGGTGTTGAGGAGCTTTCTTTGCACTGTGGTGATCCATGGATTGGCCATCCATTCCATGTTTCCTTCAAATCTGATTTTTATATGGTTCTATTTACTGCAGAATTTTTGAATACTACTGTAGGACTGCAACTTAGATCTCAGATCTACTCATTTTTGTTCATGATTTGCTCAGATCCCCAAGGGGAATGCATTAAGGGGCCCATCTAGTATACAGATCTATATTGGATCTATATTTTTGTATACATATCTACTCCAAATCTGAATTGTAATATATATATGCTGTAGCATCAATAAAATAACGTTTTCAGGCTATATAGTCTCATTTTGTTGTTGCAACACCTCAATCTTGATGGATTCTTCATATAAATCTTATTTTTTTTCTTTTATACACTGTATAAGCTTCACTATAGATCTGATTTACTAATGTACATGCAATTATTGAGTCATCATATTGATCTACTACTTATATTCAAAGGAACTGCATTATTTCTGAAGCAGTATTGTGCGTATAGCTACAGCCCCTCTCTTTGGGTGTTTTTCAGCTAGACTAGGTTGTGGAAGATCTGTTTAACCCACCTAGTTTGATTTGTTTTTTCTCTCCTTTTGGATTTAGATCTTAGATGAGCTGATCTAAGGGATCCAGGGTCTGCAAACTCATTTCAGTGCACTAAATTCTCAAGAGTGCATTATTTTAGCGGGCTTGCTATGTGATTCCCATTTTGAGATATTACAATTTACCAATGTATAACCTATCAAATTACTATTCCACATCCCTTCATTGGCCATTTGATAAAATAGTCATCATTACATAGAATAACTTTAGTAAAGGAATAGTAAGTTACATAACCATTAACAACCATTGTTGTAACATATTAACATAAACTTCCTATGTAACCTTGCATCATTTCCATGATTCTTTTAAATAGGTTAGTTAATCACATAATTGATAATTTAAATGCCATGTCATGCAAGGAATAAACACCATTAGAATGGCACAATAGGAAAACACATCATTGAACACTAATATACCCTAGAAACCCCATAGGGAAAAACTAGCAAATGTTTGCTTTTATTAAATTCTCATGAGGGTGTTCACCCCTCACTCAATGGTTGTAGGGAATTCCATCCCTTGTCCATTTTTCAAAAGAATCTTACAAATAAATATCATCATAACTTTAACATAATTATCTAGAATCTATTACAGTAATCATGATATCATTTACCCACAAATCCTCAAACATTATGCCTTTGTGGTCTAGTTGTTTCCATTAGTGGATTATCTTGCAGTTGACCTTGTTTCAATCTACATGGACCAGTAGTTCATAGAGGGCCATAATGTTAAAAATAATATATGTTTCGTATACGTCTCAATATTTTCCTGCAACTTCTACTTATCAACAAACATTGATATCATGATTAGATAAAATATTAATCAAACTAGTAATAAATATTTATTAGTGATGTTTCAAACATCTATTCATGTGCATGCATAAAATGTAAAAAAATATTGATACATGCCTCTTTTAACAAAACTACACATGCATAATTTTCAAAACATGTCTATTTATCTTTACATATGTATGGTTATGACACATGACATTTTTCCATCCATAAATTTCTTGTATGAGGTAAAATATATGAAGATTTCCAAGGCATGCTCACTTGTCCATATTTCACATGTATCACGAGAAGGGAAACAATTACATTCTACTTCTACCCATAAATAACATTGTAATATTAAACAACCTCCATGGTTATTACCCTCTCTTCACATAAGAAGAGGGGAAATATTTCCAAGATAAATATCACATTAACAACTATTATTCCCCTCACACAAGAACACATTCTTTTCTAGAAGAAAGCCGCTAAAACTATCCATATTCTTGTAAAACTATCCATATTCTTGTAAAGGATACTGGCACATTAGCTATGATCTTTGTGCATCTCATTATAGAAACTTTATTAAAAAAAACATGTTTTCTTTTGCAAGAAAACATTATTATTTTCCAAAAAAATCAAACAAATAACTATTATCATTGTGCTTTATAAGCACATATTCTTCTTCAAGAAACTATTAAAATAATCATATATTCTTTTCAAAGAAAACCTAATCCAATGGATATTCTTTCCATGCAAAAACATATTTCATTTTCAAGAAACTATCACAATCCACTATTGCTTTCGTACATATAAATACATATTTATTTTTCGAAAAGAAAACTTAATTTAATAGGCATTCTCTTCATGCATGAAAATGCTTATCATTTTTCCAAAAAGAAGCAATCATAATACATAATATTTCAAGAAATCTATCAAAAATATGGAACATGTTCCTCTTCAAGGAATTCAGCACCAAACAACGTTTTCTTTTTCAAATAAGACCATAATAATTATCTATTATTTTTATCCAAAATACATATTACTTATCTCTTGGTGTAGTCTGGCCTCGCTGGTGCATGGTGAGGAACAAATGGCTATGGTCAATCTGTTGAGGAACCGTATGTTTCCCCTCCTGGATGGGTACCATAGCTCTATATTGTAAACCTTCCTATTAACCTTCATGGTCCTCGCAAACTCGTCACTAGTTTCGGTCGAAACCAGTCTGCAACTGGGAACTATACAACTTCCCATTTAAATTTTGATTAGTGAGAGGTTGTATCTCTTTGTACCTATGATTATGAGATACAAAACCCCTCTGAGTGGATAAAATTTGATCTAGTTGTGGGAACTAGACCATAGTCCACATACTCAGATTCCCATATTATTGATCTGGCGAATTCAAATCTAGTCTAAGTTTTTCAATCAATTGCAACTTGCTTGGATAAAGCTCTAATATTCTAGAAGCACAATGCATTATTAATTCGTACACATCCCTTCCAACTCCACACCATTAAAATTAATGTTAGGCGTGTAAATTCATCATAAACTAATGCCTCGACTGTAATTATAAACTGAAACGTAATATCGTTTGTAAGGAAGAGACAAAGGTAGAAGATACTAGGAAAAACCTCATTCACACATGTCTCACAGTTTTTTTTCCATTTACGAGTTGTCATTTTAATAACTACTTCTTGATTATATGTAATAATTTAATAATTTCCATGAATGTTGAAAGAGATTGGAAGCACCATATTGTTTTCATTGGCATTTCCATTTCATGAATGTAAAATTAGTTTGTAATTAATTCTTGAGGAAAGAGTTTATTGATATCAACTACTTTGACCACATCAACGTATTAAACCAAAAATTTCATTTTCCATGTTAATAAAGTTATAAATTCCAATGTGAATACGTTGGCATAGGGATATTACAAATCCTTGCGCAATGAAATTTTGATGTCTGGCTTTCTTGCATTCAATATGATGTTGAATTTTCTTTCATAATAATATTAATTGTTTTTAGCAATGTTAAATTAATTTAAATTTTATTTATGATTTTTATGTTTATATTTTTTTAATAAAAGATTTCATTATACGAAAGATAAAATTTATTATTAAATAAATTTGATTTAGTCTTAAAGTTAAATGTATTTAGTATATATTTATGATTTTTAGGTTTACAAGTTTTGAAGTAGAGGTTTCGTTGTACGAAGGTTTCATTGGGTGGTGGAAGCTTCTTTTGCATAATGAAGGCTCCACACAATGAAACATTGATCCCTGCAACTTTGGCTTTCCCTGCATGTATTCATAAATCACACTGAATTTTCTTTCATAATAATATGGATTGTTTCTAGCAATTGATAAAATTTATTATTAAATAAATTTGATTTGGTCATAAAATTAAATTAATTTATTTTTTAATGAAAGCTTTCATTTTGTCAGAGGATAAAATCTATTCATAGTCAATGTTTCATTGTGCAAATTTTCCCGTGAATAACTTTTCAAATGACATTGATTTTTCTTTCATAATATTAATAATGGTCTTTAGCAATTGATAAAATTTATTATTAAATAAACTTGACTTGGTCATAAAGTTAATTAATTTAATTGATATTTATGATTTTAGGTTTTAGTTTTTTAAGCGGATATTTCATTATGCAGATCTTTCATTGTGAGAAGGAAGCTTCCTCTGCACAATGAAAGCTTTCATTATAAGCTCCAAATAGGGAAAGTTCCACACAATAAAACATTAATCCCTGCAACTTTGGCTTCCTGCATGCATTTGTTATGACACTAAATTTGCTTTCATAATAGTATTAATTGTTTTTAGCAATTGATAAAAAATTTCTATTACACTAAGTTAAATTAATTTAATTCATATTTATGATTTTTAGGTTTATATTTTTTTAATGAAAACTTTCATTTTGCAGAGGATAAAATTTATTATTAAATAAATTTGATTGGTCTAAAGTTAAATTAATTTAATTTATATTTATGATTTTTAGGATTCTAGGTTTTTATCCAGGTGAATATTGGTGGCCACTCGCCTATTCTACTTGGACCCCCACATTATTTCTTTCAATTTCCTTATTTGTAGTACACTTTATTATTTTTGTAAAAAATTTGGGTCCTAAACTTCCGGAGCTGTTTTGAGGACCTAAACAACATTTTTTTTAAATGGGAAAAATCATATCTTGCAGTAGGGGTTTGCAGTCAAAATTTGTAGTCCTCAAACAGATATTTCTAATGAGGTATCGTACATGTCAAACAAAGATCGTATGCCAAAGTTACGACCACGGGAAGTTGATGTACTAATTTTCCGCAATGATGCCCGCATACTTTTGGTGCTTCATATCCTAGGTTATGTTTTTTTTATTTTTAGGGTTTTTTATTGTTTATCAATAATAAATAGGCCTTCGAGCCTCATTGTAACACAATTCAAAGGCATGTATCTGCCACATCGCTTCTTAAAGATAGCCTACCATTTCCCGAGCTATTTTATTTCCATTCTGCATGTAAACAATTTTCATTATTTTGCTATCAATGAATTGAAGTTCATTTTTCACTGTAGCTTTGTGTTTCTGTTTAAATTTTTATTTCATATATGTTTCATTTCATTCCTGCATAAATCTAGATCAACGGTATCAGAGTGGTGTGTTCTTTCTATGTTTTTCTATGCATGTCCTCAATGAGGTCATTGTGTAAGGAGTTAGGGCTTGAACTGGTTGAACCTTTGCAAAACGTGCCTCTCCAACCCTAACGATATCCCATGGAGGAAGAAAATAAAGACGAGAGAGCAAGAGATCATTTCAAAATATTGCTCGAATAATCCCTCGAGCAACAAAAGAACAAGATGATAGATAATTTTTCCCAGATCCTTAGATGGATGCCCATAGGAGACACATCTTCATCCAGTAGCCACCTTAGAGGTGCCACTCCCTTTAAGGTACAAGTCAACTTTGACATTACCATATTTGAAGTCTAGATAGATGCAGATGTCATAGTTTTTCCAATAGGGAAAATATTACTTTTTCACTCCTTAAATTCACCTCCCATGTCAAAGACTAATGGGAAACATACTGCGAGCAAAGGGAAGAGGGGGAAACCTCATTGCTTTCATCTGCACCCACTTGGAATTATTTCTAAGACGCCATCAAGGAACGATATTACCCCTTCAAGAGCTATGAGGATAAGTACACAAAGTGGACCACACAGCAGTAGGGAAGGGACCAAGACATGTCAAAGTTCACAAATATTTTTCATACCCTCCGCATGAAGTTGGGTATCAAGGATTCTAAGCGACATATGGCACTCAAGTACTGTGGTTATCTACAAAAATACATTAAGGATGAGATGGTTTTCCTGGAAATATCCTCTCTTGGAACTGTTTATCGATATGTTTTCAAGATCGAGCAGAAGTTTAAACAAAATATGAAAGAATTTGGATCTGTGAATATGAAGCAAGGGAAATGCGCCACCAAACCGTAGAAAAAAGGACAAATCCAAGGCAAGGTGACCTAGGAAAACCCACCAAAGCCACAAGAAAAAACAATGCCATGAAGACAAAGGACATAGGAAAGTGGTGTGAGTTCCATAAGAGCTCCATAGACAACATAAGTGAGTGTCGAGCCAAGCAGACACTAGTGGTTGAGCTGAAGGGTTCAAGGTCAGATGCATGTCCTGACTCTAATTCAGAACCCGATAAGGGGAAAGACAAAGAGAAGCATATTATTGATGCAGACCCCAACGCCACCATTTCCACTGCCAATATCCAGAAGACTGAGCCCAAATATCCAAATGAAGGGGAGAGTCTCTTCCACTCACATATGTGGGTGAAGGGGTCTTCGTTATAGTTCATTGTCAACAAAAAGAGCCAAAAGAACCTCATTTCAGCACAATTCATAAAGCAGTTGGGCCTATCGACCACACCACACATGAAACTATACATCATCAGGTGGCTTCACCAAGGATGAGATCTCCACGTTAGCCAACAGTGTTTCCTTCCCTACTGCATCAAGCCCTTCACAAATTAGATATTTTGTGATGTTGCTCTTCTTGAATTTTTTGATGTATTATTAGGCCAACCATACTTTTGGAAGCATCATTCTATGTATCAGTGTAGGTCTCACACTGTTATTATTACATTAGGAAATTATTTATATAGGATACCAAAGGTATCCCCACCTACAATCATCTCTGTGATATCTACAAGTAATTAAATAAGATCATCTCCCAGACTGGGAGATTTGTTTTCTTTTTTATTCACTTTCAAAGTAAGGGGAATATCGTGGCCACATCCATGGCCCCCAGGAGAGGCTCCTCCACATAGTAGAAGCAGGTGGATAAGGTCATGGAAGAATACAAGGACATGTTCTCCTCACCCACAGGGGTACCCTTACACTGTCAGGTCAAGCATTTGATCGATATGACCCCTAGATCAGCTCTACCCAATGGGCTGATTTACCGTCGCTCCCTTATAAAAAATAAAGAGATGAAGCGGTAGATCCAAGAGCTGCTGCAAAAAGGGCACATCCAACCAAGCTCCTCACCTTGTGGGAGACTGATTGTATTGGTACAAAATAAGGATGGGACCTAGAGGTTTTGCATTGATTATCAGGCATTGAACAAAATCATTGTTAGGAAAAGGTATCAAATCCCGTGGATTAATGACCTTCTTGACCAGCTCAAGGGGGGGAAGTTTTTTATCAATATCGACCTGAATTCTAATTATCACCACATTCTAATAGAACCCATAGACATATAGAAGACCGCCTTCAAATCCAAGGAAGGCCTTTTTGAATGGTTGGTCATGGCTTTCGAGTTAACACAATCCCCTGATATCTTCATGAGGTTGATGGATGACATCTTGCAACCCTTCACCAACTCATTCATAGTTGTATATCTGGATGACATTCTTATCTTTAGCAAGAGTTGGGAAGAGCACTTGTAACACATTCAAAAGGTCCTCCAAACCCTATGATAGCACAAACTATGTGCTAACTTGGAGAAATGCAACTTTGGCATGAAACATGTCCAATATCTGGGTTACATCATTGATGAGAAAGGTGTGCATGTGGATCCAGCTAAGATCCAAGTAATTCAAGATTGGCCAGCCTCGACCACTCTAACAGAGATTCACATCTTTTTGGGCCTTACCAATTTTTATTGGAGGTTCGTGTTGGGATTCTCTTATATCACTTGGCCTCTGAGTCAAGTTACCAAGGGTGGAGCGAAAGCAAAGATTTTCTGGTCTGAGTCCCAATAGAAGGTGTTTTTTGAAATAAAGCATTGTCTCTGCTCTGCACCAGTAATCACAGTTCCAGGCCTGCAAAAACCATTTTAAATTGAGAAGACACCTCTGACTATGCTATTGGTGCAGTTCTCACCCAAAAAGGACATCTAACGGCCTATCACAGTGAGACACTTTTCAACACAATTCTGAAATACCCCACTTATGATAAGGAGATATATTCCATTGCACAGGATTGTCAAAAATGGAAAAATTACATTCTTGAGAAGGATACAGTCATCCATATAGATCACCGACCCCTATAGTTTATATAGACCCAAGGGAAGTTGCAGAATGATCTCCATCACAAGTGGTCCACATATATGCAAAAATTCCATTTGAATATCAATTACAAGAAAGGAAACACCAATAATGTTGCATATAGCCTTAATAGACCACTGATTGTACCACTAACCATTGTTCTCAACTTTTGTGGCCACGAGACCTCTGGATGGCCGCAACTATATAAAAATGATCCAAAGTTTGCCACCACATACCAGATGCTAGTGGATGGCAAGAAAGTTGATTTATTATTCTACCTGGGCCACCTTTTTTTCCTTCAAGTGAGGTGCCAAGCTGATATTGGAGGCGCACTACAGTCGAGTTGTAGGACACTTTGGTGTGGAGAAAATTGTGGTCGTACTACAAAAGCACTGACATGATGTTAGGAAATACATCAGATCCTACAGTTATTATGCCATTTCCAAGCTAACTATTAAGAAGAAAGGCTTGTATAATCTTCTTCCTACTCTTAGTCAGTTCAGGGAATCCATCTCCATGTACTATATGTCTGGCCTTCCTTCTATCATGCATGGAAACAACTGTGTATTTGTGGCCATCGACCAATTTTATAAGATGTCCATATTGGCTGCTTGCAAGAAGAGTATCACGGCAAAAGCCACTGACAGACTCTTCTTTGAAGGAGTGTGGGTACATTTTGGGGTCTCACAGACTATTTCATCAAATTTGGATAGCAGGTTCCTAAACTCATTTTGGTCGAACCTTTGGCCACTGTTGGACACCAAGCTCACCAAGTTGACAACATTCCACCCCGAGACTGATCGGAAGATAGAGGTCGCCAACAAAATGATTGTGCGTCTGCGAACATGGGATGAGAGTATTCCCTATGTGCAACAAAGCTATAACAGGGCTCTCCATATTTTGACTGGCCACAAGTCCTATGAAGTGGGCCTAGGATTTCAACCATTATTTTCCCTTGATGTTGCACTATCTTTTGTAACTACAAAGGAATAAATTTCCCATGTTCAGCCCAAAGTTAATAAATCCACCAGTTTTATTGAGCGCATTAAGCACATCCGCCAGCAGATTCACAACATCCTAGAGAAATCCAATGCCATGTACAAAAAATGATATGATTAACATCAGGTGCCCCATAAGTTTTAGGTGGGTGACAAATTTTGGTTACATATGCAGAAAGAGTGCCTTGTTGGATCCCATCCTAAGCTTTGACCACTCTAATACGTGCCTTACAACATCATGAAAGTTATGGGAGACAACACTATTGAGCTCAGTATCCCCCCATTCCTTGGCTTGCACCCCGTATTCAATGTGGATCGCCTTCGGTCATACTTTCCACCATTCCTAGACACATGAGACATTGTTGAGAAATTGTCACCTAAACAAAGCTCAACCCAAACTACATTGAACAAGCCACAATTGATCGGCTCATGGACACACAGATCAAGAACACTAACGAATATAGGATCCAACAATATCGAGTTGTCAAATTTGGCCACTCCTGTAGCAAGGCAAGTGGCTCACCAGGAACCAAGTTCAGCAGAATTTTCCCCATCTAATGGAGGCGCTCAATGCAATGGAGACCATTGCTTCCTATGGAGGGAGGATTGATCCAGGTGGATATTGATGGCCATCTGCCTATTCCACTTGGAACCCTACCATTTTTTATTTCAGTTTCCTTATTTCTAACATAATTTACTATTGTTGGTAGTTTTTTGGGTCCTAAACTTCTGGAGCCATTTTGAGGCCCTAAAGAAAGATTTTTTGGAAAACGGGAAAACATGCAGTTCATGGTAGGGTTTGTAGTCTAAAGTTGTAGTCCTCGTATAGATATTTCTAGCAAGGTATCGTATGCATCAAACAAATATCATATACCAAAGTTACGACTTCAGGAAGTTGATGTACTAATTTTCCCCAACAGGGCTCACATACTTTGGTGCTTCATCTCCTTGGGTTAGGTTTTTAGATGTTTAGTGTTTTCCATTGTTTTTCAATAATAAATATGCCTTCAAACCTCATTGTAACACAGTTCAGAGGCATGTAGCTGCCACATCTCTTCTTAGAGATAAGCAACTATTGCCCAAGCTAGTTTATTTCCATTCTGCATGTAAACAATTTTTAATATTTTGTTATCAATGAATTGAAGTTAAGTTTTCATTGTAGCTCTGTGTTTCTATTTAAATCTTTATTTCAGTTGTGTTTCATTTCATTCCCGCATAAATATGAATCCGTTTTTATGAAATTCACATAATGAAAGTTTCGCACAATTAATTTCTTCAAATTAAAATAGAGATAAACTTTTACCGCACAATGAAAGATCCACACAATGAAACAGGCTACTACAATTATGGTTCTGAGTTTGTTAGGTGAAAGTTGTTTCTTCCTCCACACATCTGCACTCTACATAATCAACTTCCAAGATTCATAGGTAGATTCCTACACAATGGCATTGAGAATAAAATGTGTTGATGATAAGAGTCAGTTTTCAATTTTTAGATAGAACCATAGATTCAAACTAAGAATCAACACATAATGGCATTGAGAACCGATGTTTGGGATTATCAAGTAGAGTCATACACAAATTTTGTTGAGAATTGAATATGTCGAAGTCGAGAATCAATACAACAAATTCTTAAGTAGATCCATATATAATGGAAATGAGAATCAAACCTATGGGCATTGAGAATCAACCTTTAGGATTCTTGAATCGAGTGGTATAGTGTGGAACCAAGAATCAAACCCATGGACATTGAGAATCAACTTTTAGGATTCTCAAGTAAAATCATACAAAACAATATTAATCAACTAGAACTACATAGAATTGTTTGTTGAGAATCAAACCTAAGGGTCTTGAGAATGACTTCTAGGATTCTCAAGTAAAATCCCATGGAACGAGAATGAGTATTGTACATGTGGATATTAAGAATTGGCTTTTGGATCCTAAAGTAAATTTATATGAAAAAATGATGAGAATCTAACCTATAGATATCAAGTTCATCAATTTTATGATTCTTGAACAAAGTCAAGATGAATAACCATAAGTATAAAACTTATAGACAAAGAAACAATGTTCCAAATTTTCAAATAAAAGCATAAGAAATGACACATTAAAAATTGAACTTAAAATATGTGGAGAATTATCTTCAAGAATTCTCATTGGATTTTAAAATTCCCTTGTAATACTAAAGAGAGTGATTTCAAAACTTTTTATGTAAACCCACACAATTTAATAAATACTCGTGATGGAAACTCGATCAATAATAATTTCCCACCAATCTATATCTAAAGGAAGTTGTTTTTAGTGTGATTGTTTGGAGTTTTTGGTGCAGAAATCTAGAAAAAAAAATGAGGTGAAATCTTGATTTTTTTTATTTAAATTGTTTTTTTTTACCGTATATATGGATTCAGCACCCTAAAAAACCCCTAAGGCACTTTGATTGTGCAAGGTTATCCATCAAAACCCTAAAAAACCCCTAGGGCGCTTTGATTGTGCAAGGTTATCCATCAAAACCCTAAAAGACCCCTAGGGCACTTTGATTGTGCAAAGTTACCCATCAAACTTCTGTTTTCAATGAATTCCTGTTGAATTTTAGAGAAATTAGACGGAAAACATCCATCGAAAAAACCTTCAAAAAATGGCACTAAAAACAACTTGTATTTAAAACATAAGAATCTATATCTAAAACATAAAAAAAACTTTGTAGTCTTAATTTACTTTAAATTTATACCAAAAATGACCCATGAAAAGCAAGATGCGAAAGGGAGAGAGAAGGGACCCTCGTTGGGTTGACCAATAACAGGCATGTGCTCTACACTATAGGAAGGTACTTCTTGTATAGATAGAGCTTTCTTTAGCGCTATTGTGGTCACTTGACGCTTAATAATTTTACCTTGAAAGTGGGATAAAGCTAAATCCATGGCGGGTGTTAGGGTTGTGACAAATTAGGAACTCTATCTCGTCCGAATTTTGCGGTTTATGGAGGGGCATAACGGGGAAATGTGTGTATAGCATAAGGCGGCGGAGCGGCGATGTTGTTGTAGGGGTTGGAGGGGGCAGCAGCTTCTGGTTGCAAGAGAGTTTATCTTGACAAGGAATGATTGAACGAGCAACCAACCGGGGGACGGGGACCCGGGTGGCTGAGGCCCCAGGGGCAGGATGGCACACGTGACGCAGGGAGGTTTGGAACGAGGTTCAGGAGACTGGGGCGCTGCACCCACGTGAAGGCCCTGTGGCCCTCGCCCCTATGAAGATCTCCAGTATCTTCACTTGTCCGTTGCTCTTCAGACTTCCATGCATGGCGGATGATTGGTCCCCAGCAGAACCGTTGGGACGACGACACGTTGGATAGGAAGCATTTATGGCGCTCCGAGCTGGGCAAACCCCACAATTGTATGACACCGATGTATGAGAGAGGACAATGCAGCCATGCGGGGGCCATGGCCCACGGACTACCAGTGCCCCCGGGTCCGAGGTGGGGGCGCAGACGCACACCGGTGTACGATATCCAGCAATGTGGCATATGACATGAGATCCTTTTCAGAATCCTACTGGACAGATTCTTCAAAGATAAAAAAAAATCCACGCCATTAATGAGTTGAAATTCCTGACAATATAGTAGATGAGCCTTGTAATAGGTACAGTGGAAACCTACTCATCAAAATTGATGTATTTGTACATTTGTATTATAATGTGAAAAAAATTGACATTTAATGAATGAGATCATTGTTTTAAGAGTAGTTTAATGAGATAATTTTTGGAAATTCAGGTTATAGCAGTGAAGTTTCAGGGTTTTGAGTGGGGCAAGGGTTTCTGATGGCGTTGAATTCATTTCCATCATCAAAAAATGATTCAAACACTCCAATCCTATGATATTTTGAAAATTTTCTCACCAAATTTTAGTAAGGAATTTGTGGTGCTCTCTAAATTGTGGCCTAGGTAGACAACAACACCTTTATTATTGGCCCAAGACCAAGAGAGTGAAAACCTGCTTACAAAGACACCTATGAAATAATTCCAGGTGGTTTGGTTTTCCTTGAACAAGGGTGATGAATAAGCTTGTATTTGCACATAGGAGTGAGATATGGTTGTCCTCATTGTTGGTTTGACCCTTAATTTATGATAGATTTTCTTAGTCTTAAGAGATCCTTGCCTCTTAATGGATGAATACTAGAGCAATTTGATATAGGAGTTGTCCAACTATTTTAAATTGTGGAGGTTTTGGTTAGAATTTGGCTTAAACATTTTTGGTTAAATCTTTTGATATTTAAAATGTATATAATTCAATGGGCCTAATTTTTTTTGGATAATTGAATAGTGGAAGATTCACAATTTAAACTTGTAACTCCAACAGATTGTCATCAAATTATGGACAAATTCTACTAAAAAATATGTACAAAAAAAGTCAAAACTTAAACTAAACTAGGTAATTTACTGTGCATTTGTAGATAAGAGCTAGTGTCACTGCTGGTTTGACAACAAAATTTTGATAAGTTTTCCTATTGTCTTAAGAGATCATTGGTATAGGAGTGGTCTAACTATTTTAAGTTGTGGAGTTTTTGGTTGGAATTTGGTGAAACACTTTTTGGCTAAACATTTTGATATTTAAAATGTTAATTTGAAATATGTCTTCTGTGATCCATAGTTTGTATAATAATATCTTTAGGTAAAAATCACATAGCAAATAATTTGGTCGACCCCTTTCCAACCAACTAGTGTGGTTCATTTTCAGGACCCATGAGTAATCAAATCAAAGCATTCCACTATAAATATATGAGGAGAAGGGTAATTGGCCATTGGATAGAAACTGCTAGTTTGACCCAAGAGAATAGAAGGTCATAGAATGGTAGTTAAATTAATAATATTATTTAAAGAATATTTACATTTGACCAAAGTTATTAATTTTAATTACTCAAATTAAATTTTTATTATAAATATACAATATTTATAAATATAGGTTTATTTAAAAAATATAAAATAAAATTATGTTATTAAAATAATAAAATTTTATTTAATTATTTTAATTATTATAAGAGTGGATCAACTATATTTATTTATTTAAAAGAAGGGAGGATTATGGAAAAAATGTACCAACCCTTAGGAGTATAGGGCAGGGATCCAAGCCCTACTAATACTCCAACCATCCTCGCTATTCAGGTTGATAGGTCTTTTTTCAATTTCTAAAGTCTCTCTTAAATCACTGTGATGAAAATGGTCTAGCCATCCTGTTGATAGGCCTTTTTTCAATTTCTAAAGCCTCCCTTAGCTTATTGCAGTGAAAATGGTCGACACTGGCAAGGACTTCGACTTCTTCAATACATATGTGATGTTTTATGTTTCGCTAAATCTCTATAGATTTTTCTAGATGTTTGATTTATAGAAGATTCACATTTCAAACTTGTGATTCCAACTATTCACATTTCAAACTTGTGATTTCCACAAATCTCTATAGAATTTTCTAGAAATTGAACAAAAAAATATATCGAAAAGATTGCTGTTAAGCATGGTCTAACGAAGACTATTATCCCATTTTGCTAGAGTAGTAGTCCAAAGAGACTGTTTCGAATAGATGGACTGGGAAGGGGACTTTTGGTGACTGTTAAGATTGTTGTTAAGCATGGTCTAAAGATCCCATTTTGCTAGAGTAGTAGTCCAAAGTCACTGTTTGAAAGAGAGGGACTGGGAAGGGGACTTTTGGTGACAGTTAAGATTGTTGTTAAGCATGGTATAAAGATCCCATTTTGCTAGAGTAGTAGTCCAAAGACACTGTTTCAAAGAGAGGGACTCGGAAGGTAGGAAGGAGACTTTTCAAACTTGTAATTCCAACAAATCTCTATAGATTTTTTTAGATGTTTGATTTGTAGTAGTTTTACATTTCAAACTTGGAATTTCAATAAATCTCTATCAAATTTTCAAATCTCTATAAATTTTTTAGATGTTTGATTTGTAGAAAATTCATATTTCAAACTTGTAATTCCAACAAATCTCTATCAAATTTTCTAAAAATTGAATTATATGAAAAAATTGCCCAAGCTATTATCCCATTTTGTAAGAGCAGTACTCCAAAGGGACTGTTTCAACGAGAAGGACTGAGAAGGTAAGAAGGGGACTTTTGGTGACTGTTTGTCTGTGGCATTGCCCACCTGGCCACGAGTTCCCACGTGAACAACTCGGTAGGGAAAAGCCCCAAGGGACCCCGCCGGTTTCCTCCGGTCGCTGCTACCGGAGACACGGGTGCCCATCTCCTGCCCCCACTATCCCTCACCACAAATAACGCAGAGTGCCCTGCGGATTTAAGCAGTTGACTTTGTCTGGTACAGTTTAGAATCCAACCACATTCATGTCTGTCACATTGTAGAATCCAACCACATTTATGTCTCTATATATGACCAACCACATAATGCTGCAAATGTATGACCAAATGTCACCGTGGCCAAGCCGCCCTGCTGATCAAAATTTCTGTGGTTGTTTTAGTGCATCGTTCTCTGTGAAGTCTCATGGTAATGCACGGCACTTTAGTTTCGAGAGAAGACTGGAGTGTCTGAAGTCCCGAAGGATTCTTTTTTCAGCCTTAGACCGCCGCTTCATTGGGCTCAACGCTCATTCCTTGCGGTGAAAGTCTTTCGATACTTACTGGATTCACGAGACTAAATATAAATATATATGTTTTGTTTTGTCATATATATATATATATATATTGTTGTGTGTTGGGGGGCACGAATCTGGTCATGAAGCCGTGAACGATCTTGAAAAAGGAAGTGGAGATTGAGATATTACAGAGATTGGAGATTTCGGCTCTGCGTAAAGAAGATATTCCTGGGGGAAGCCGCCATGGATACTGTTCAATAACAAGGTTCGAATTCAAGAAAAGCAGTGCAACGGCAGAGAATCAAGATCCATATAGTATCTGGCACTCCTTTTCAAACGTGTGCCCCAGCTAACGTTAGCCCTGCATCGATAGGATTTATTGACTGCTGGCTGCAACGTTCTTGTTTATCCATAGCGCGGCCTCTGTCTTCTTTTGTTTTTTTAGCTGTCTGGGAGAAAATCATGGATACTAGCAGAGCGGATAATTGGGTGAATGAATACAAAACATCAGTGTTGCTGCTGCTGCTTGTCGTAATCAGTAGATTGATTTCCTCAGTGGGTCTTGCGCTGGATCTGAAACTATGGCCCTGTATTCCTTATCCTAAATGCCTGGCCTTCGATGGCCGTATGGATTCTTTTAACACCCATCTCGTTGCCACTGATTTTGGCAACCTCGACCGCCATCTACCCGCTGCAGTTCTGCATCCTGGGTCTGTGACAGACATAGCGAAGCTGGTGAAGTCAGTTTATGAGCTGAGCCCTTATTCTGGGCTCACCGTTGCTGCCAGAGGCCACGGGCACTCGATACACGGCCAAGCGCAAGCTCTGAATGGCGTGGTCATAGAGATGCGGACTCTCAGAGGCATCCACGTTGACAGAGCCAACGCATACGTTGATGTGCGAGGGGGAGAGCTCTGGATCGACGTATTGCATGCAACGCTCAGGGAAGGGCTAGCCCCCAAGTCCTGGACGGATTACCTGTATCTCAGCGTGGGAGGGACCCTATCCAATGCTGGGATCAGTGGTCAGGCCTTCCAACATGGCCCTCAGATTAGCAACGTCCAGAAGCTCGAAGTTGTTACAGGTAATGGGTTGTCGCGCTCTGAGCATCTGTAAAATGTAATTTTGTTTTTTAAATAAAATTGTTTAAAATGGTTATAAGCAATGAGTTGTTATTTTATGAACATCTGTAAAATGTAAATTTTTTTTTATATATAGTTATGATTTTTTCTTAGAAAAAAAGTAATTTTAAGTTGATAATGTCGAATTCTCTGCTAGTGTTTTTTTTAATGATTTTTTCTGTAAAAAAAAGTGATTATAAGTCAATAATGTCTAATTTTCTGTCAAATTCTTCTGAAACTAGTGCTCTGTTATATAACTTTATTAATCTCATTATTTGCTATCAACCTGTTCAGGAAAAGGCGAGATATTGAATTGCTCCAGACACCAAAATGTCGACCTGTTTCAGGGAGTGCTCGGCGGTTTAGGCCAGTTTGGTATCATAACGAAGGCCAGGATCGAACTCGAACCGGCACCACAGCGAGTAAGCACCTGGGCCGGATCCAGGCCTGTCTCAATCAAAATCATTGTTTGTGGTTATTTTCTTAATGAGTTCTTATGTTCTGTTCCGTCAATTTAGGAGGTTTTTTAAGTTCAAAACCTTAGAATATTTAGAGCTTTTAAAATAAAATTAAGATGAGTTAGTGTCTGACAAAAAGTTTTGTTTAATTTTCCCTTTAGCTTTGGAGAAGGTGCTGAATGACGTAAGCAAAAATATTCTGTATATAAACAAAGTTTTGTTGGTTGTACAATTGGGTTTTGTTATGATTGTTGTTCAGAAATTAATTTTTTTTTAATTGAAAACTATTTTTTATTAGTTTTTAAAATTAACAAAAATGATTGATAAAATTGATTTTGCTTAGTATATTATCATTTCACAGCTTCAAAGTGTTTGGTGGGAAAAAACTATTCAATGAATTATGTGGCTAATCTTAATAATTACATTAAATTAATTATAAAAATAATAATAATATCCATATAATATTAATTGAAAAAGAATAATGTATAATTAATCTTTTCATTAATAAATAAATTTATAACAATTTGATAATTTAATTACTCCATAAAATAGATCGTTCTTCGCCCAAGTTGAAATGCCTTCATTAAAAAAATAACAATGTATCTAGTGTAACATTAATTGACATGTATCCTGAGGTATGTCTAAGATTATGTCACACTTAATGTTGTATTATTATTTGTTAATTATTGTTTATACATGGTTCCAAACCATCTTGGCTTCTCTTTTTTCTTAATTAGGAAGTTGAAATTAAAATTGAATTCATACCTTAAACAATTTTCTCTATGAGAAATATTTTATCAGATAAGATTGGTAAACAGATAAAAACATTGTTATAATATATTTTTGCACATTAAAAAACAGTAACAATACTTAAAACTTTGCATAAAATTTCCGTACTGCGCATATTCTTCCTGAACCAATAATTGGGAATATGCATCGTGTTTAGCATGTTGGGATTCCCTAAACTCTATTCAAATTCCCAGGGATTTATCAGCCTTCCATGGACCAGGGACCACGGTGGGCTAAATAAGTAGGTCCCCAGATATTTAAATCTGTCATATTCTGAAACTAACTCATCTGTCATATTCTGAAACTGATTCAAGATCGATATTTGTCATATTCTGAAATTAATTCAAGATCAATCTTTTTCTTTTCCGCAGGTGAGATGGATCAGAGTTTTGTACTCGGACTTCGCAGCATTCACCAGGGATCAAGAATATCTCATCTCCTTGCCCAAGAACAGCACCTTCGATTACGTCGAAGGCTTTGTGATTGTCAATAACGAAGGCCTGCTGAGCAACTGGAGATCCTCCTACTTCTCGCCTCAAAATCCCGTGAAGGTCAGCTCTCTGGACACAAAGGGCCGGGTTCTGTATTGCTTAGAGATGACCAAAAATTACAATGAGCACGATGCTCTTCATGTGATTGACCAGGTAAATTTTCTAGATCTAAGATTTTTGTGATTTATATTGTAGATAAATTTCATGTAAAAATGAAAAAAAAGATAAAAAAAAAATATTTATCATACAAAATATGTCTTTTCGTAGATAAATATCTTTCAAGATCAATTAAAAAAACATTTATCTAAATTCTCAAGAATATTTTTATTTACATAGACCCTTTGAGATCTGAATTTTTTTATTTTTTTATTTTTTTATCATTGCCCTATTTCTAATGACTTGCATTGCAGGAAGTGGAGTCTTTGCTGGGGCCTCTGGACTTCATTCCCGCCTCAGTTTTCACAACAGATCTTTCCTATGTGGAATTTCTCGACCGGGTCCATACTACAGAGCTTAAGCTTCGATCCAAAGGCCTGTGGGAGGTGCCTCACCCCTGGCTGAATCTCTTCATTCCAAAAAGCAAAATTGCAGAATTTGATGCCGGAGTTTTCAAAGGGATACTGCGAAACACTACCAGTGGCCCTATTCTCATCTATCCAATGAACAGGAGCAAGTGAGCATTCGCATTCTTTCTGTTTTCCTCGTTCGAAAGGCAAATTTTGAAGATTTTATTAGTCAGATTTATTAGATTGTGATTTTTATTTTTGAGATATTTTTGTCCAAGTTTTGAATCATTTAGTGTGGTTTATTTTATTTATAATTTCAATGTGATAGGATGTTATAAATGAATTTGAAATCAATTTATAGAAAAAAAAATATTTTTGAAATGTTGTTTTTATTTAAGTATTAGGGTTTTTTTAGTCAGTTACTATTAAGGGTTGAGAGTGCAAGCTTCTGTGATCCATAACATTTTAATTATAACTCTTTCGAGACATCACATAAAAATTAAGAGTTTTTCATAATAAAAAATTAATCAGTTAAAATTATTCTTATAAAAATGGTTATAAATAAATTACTTACTTCTTCTTATAAAAATGGTTATAAATAAATTACTTACTTAACGAGATTAAATTCCAAAAATAATATCTAATACTGTTTCTACTGTTAAATTCAGATGGGATAACAAAACGTCGGCAGTAACTCCAGATGACGAAATTTTCTACCTCGTAGGGCTCCTCCGTTCGGCTCTCCCTTCTTCCTCTGGCTCCGACCACAACCTGGACTCACTGATCGATCAAAACAACAAGATTCTGCAATTCTGCAGAGAACAAGGGCTCGGGGAGAAGATGTATCTGCCTCATTACACCACTGAAGCAGACTGGAAACACCACTTCGGCTCCAGATGGGAGAAATTCGTTCAGAGAAAAGCAATATACGATCCCAACGCCATTCTAGCGCCGGGCCAAAGAATTTTTAATGGACGCCAGCCATTGAACCCGGCCGCGCCCTACTGAAATGAAAATCCCTGCATGGCGTACTGCTCAGCGCATAAAATCATGAAGGATATCAAATATTTTTATGAGATTCTGCCTGTTTGCCTCCTCCTGCTTCTTGTTCGTGGGATTCACAGCCATTCTGCGATCTTACCGAGGGCCGGCCAGTACTTCTACTCTCATGTGTACATAAAACATCATCTAGTTATAGAAGTTGGAATGTATATAAAACTGCGAACATGGGGAAATAAATCCTCTGTGATTTATCCATTGTCTAATGCTCTGTAACATCAATATTATTATTCAATGTAAAAGCCGATCGAGATCAGTATATGCTTTGCAATGCGACGTACTGTTTATTTCTCAGAAACTCCAAATTGTTCGGCCTTGGAAAAAGTGATTGTTGATGGGTGCGTGACGTTCGTATGACAGATCATGTGTTTGTCTGTCTGCCCATTATTAACACAGGGTGATTAGTGACTCGGTACACAGCGAAATTTTGCCAAACTACACATGGCGCACGGCTCCACACAGGTTAAATGAAGAAATGGAATATTAAATTATATATTGGGGCTGGTAAGCTCTAGGCTTGGCTTAGGTTAGTTTGAATATAAATATAAATGTAATAATTTTTTTCATATATATATATATATATATTCATTTTTAAGAATGTCCTATAATATTTTTAGTATGAATGAAATTTAAATGCTATAATTTTACATAATATTTTAATTAAACTGTTTTTATAAACATATTTTTTAAAAGTTACATAAATATATTATTTTTAAATTATTATTTAAACATATAAATTTAAAAACTATTAAATAAATAAATTATTTTTAAATAATTAATATTAAGATTGTTGGACATTGGGTTCAATGCTCGTATTTCAGGACATGGACTAATTGCCTCTGGTGGATTCTAACACACCTGCGGGATTTGGTCTAATGGTAATCGTGATTCCAACAAGTGGTATTAGAGCTACAGGTCACTACTATCTTTTTTTATGGGGAATTCTTGCATCTCCAATAGTTAAGAATTAGTCTAGATCTATCTTAATAAGGGATCAAATATCTTTTCACTCTAAAAGAGGTTTGTATTTCAAGAAATTTACACTCTGAGCTTTGGGTAGATCCAGAATTAAAATAGATCCAGAGCAATTTAATTATTAATAATTAATAATTATAATTGTAAATATTATTTTTATTTTTACTTTATGTAGGTCTAGATCCATCTTGGCAAGGGATCAAATCTCTTTTCACTATAAAAGATGTTTGTACTTCAAGAAATTTGATCACTCTAAGTTTTGGATAGATCGAGAATTAAAATAAATTAATTATTAATAATCGATAATTATAATTGTAAATATTATTTTTATTGTTACTTTATGTAAGTCTAGATCCATCTTAACAAGGATCAAATCTCTTTTCACTTTAAAAGAGGTTTGTACTTTAAGAAGTTTGATCACTTCGAGTTTTGGGTAGATCTAGAATTAAGATGGATCTAGAGTAATTTACTTATTAATAATTGATAATTATAATTATAAATATTATTTTTATTTTTATTTTATGTAATTTGACTGAGTCAAAATATTTTAATTATTAATTTTAATATGGACATACATGCCTTAATTTTTAATAAATTGTATTTAAAAAACCTATAAGCCAAATAATCATAATTGCATTTTTAATGAAGTTTTATTTACAACTAATATGTTGTATAAGCGTGCTTTAAATAATTAAATTTTTTTTTTTTATTTGTTATATATATATATATATATATATATATATATATATATATGCGCTGAGAATTTTTTTAATTAAGTTTTTTTCACAATATTTTATTTAAAATAAATATTAAAATATATAAATTTATATGTAATTGATATTCAAATACGTTAGTTAATATGAATATTTAAATATCTTATTTAAAGTTAATATTAAAATATGTTTAAACAAAACAAATCTTAATGATGTGATTAATTCGAAAGATATTTATCTAAAATAAAAAAGTTATATTTTTATTTCTTATTAGAAAATGAAAATATATTATTTCCTTCACTTTTAATTATTTTATCATTCTTTTAATAAAGTTATATAAAATTATGTTAATTTAATATAGGCATTAAAATATTTTATTTATAATTAATATGTGAATAGTTTTATTATTATTATTATTATTATTATTATTTTTTAAATGTTACATATCAACTCTATATATTTTTTTTTGTAAGTTTCATAGGACTATATCTTCATCAACATGTCCAGATTCATTGAACCTTTGATGAGTGTCTTAACAGTAGGCCCCATCATGGTTTAGTCAAAACCCTATGGACACATGTCAACTCTATATTGAATACATAATGAATTATACTCTTTTTTTACACTAAACTTTAATATCTATATTATTTTAGGTGCCACATTTACATACAAAATTAGTGAACCAATTACACATCTCTTTGATATCAAACATATAAAATGTAGAAAGCACTTATAGACAAAATTAGTGATTTTTCACTTTTGGCTATTATATATCTTTTTAAATGAAAAATTCGATGTAAAATTTAAATGAACATTAAAACATCTTATTAATAATCAAGATTAAAAGATTTTTTTTGGGGGGAATTATAAATATTTATGATATTGATTTTTTTTTATTAATTGTTTTTAATTGGTTAGTATAAATATTAATTTATTATTTTTAAATGTAATGTTATAAAACAACATTTATTCATTAAAAAAAGTTCTAATATCTAAACCACTAAAATCATTACGTCTATCCACTAATGCAGGCTGACTCATCATCGTTATTCAAGGAAAACCATGCCACCTGGAATAACCCGTTGGTTGTCTGTAATGGGAAAAATTTCACTCCTGCGAGATGCCTTAACCTATTTCATTAGGTTCGAGGAAGACAAACCCTTAACCACATGGAATGACTCATCACCGTTATTCAAGGAAAACCACGCCACCTGGAATAACCCGTTGGTTGTCTGTAATGGGGCAAATTTTCACTCCTGCTAGATGGCTTAACCTATTTCATTACGTCCCACGAAGAAAAATTCTTAACCAAGCAGAAAAAATACTCTTAACCAAGTAGAAACAATTTTAAAGCATACTCCGGGACCTTTTTCATAAATATATTATAATAATTATTTAGATAATTAATATCTTTTATACATTATTTTATTTTATTTTATTAATAAATTCATAATTAAAAGCCCATACTTAAAATATAAGCACAAATTTAACACCCAGTTTAATTTTAATATGCTATGTTAAAAATACTTTTATAAAATACATTTGATCTTTTAGTGGAAAAGAGATTAAACCTTATGAATAAAAATTACATTCAGTAGTTGGTTAACTGGTTGGTAAATAATTCCAAGATTCCAGAGTAAAAAGGAAGAGGAATTTTTTGATAGTTACATTCCCCAAAAGGATAAAAAGGAAATCCTAGGAAGGGGAAGGGGTCCTATACATGATGAATAGAAAGGGGTTCTATACATGATGAAAATAACATGGTTTATAACATAAATGTTGAAAAATAAAGAGTTGTCCAGAGCTGGATTAAAACTAGTGGAGCTGTGTAACCTGAAAGGAGCTCTATAACCCGAAAGGAGTATAGCCTGGATAGAGGTCCCGAGGCCTAGATTCTAGAAATAACTGCTACCTTAGACTCTATTGCGGAGCACAGGGGGAGTAGAGGACATGATCACCTCTCTCATGGTTGGGTGGCACAATCAGTTTAACAGAAACAAAGATAAGTATTTGAGTTTTCTGGTCAAGTTTGTAGAAATTAATAACAGATATGTATTTCACTTATGTGTTTGATTCAATACAGGAATTAAAGAGATCTAAGCTAAATTTAAATACAATAGTATTTTCTTATCTAGAAAATATGTAATATTCTGGATATTAGAAAAATCTCTAGTATATGCCATGAGGATGTTAAGAAATGTGAAGTATAGATACTCTTTCTATAAAAATACTGCTAACATGTGTGAATCCTAAATTTTTTGGCTATATATATATATATATATATATATATATATATAAGGATTTTCAAATAAGTATACTGTGTCTAGAAGAGTAAATGTTCTTAACACCATCAAGTGTCAATGTACAAATTAGATAAATGCATTGAAAAGTAATGTAATAAATTATATAGGAATGTATTGAGGGTAGAATAAGAACATGTGGTAATATGCATGCCGTAATCTATAAAAATACTATACATTTCCAATAACCAATTTAAAGAATCAATAGGCATGGAAGTTTAGAAACCGAGCTCTGTGGTGAACAACACAGGGTTCAATGTCCTATGGCCTCTTCTTGTCCAATGTACACATTGAGTTGAGCTTAAACAAACAATAAAGAAAAGAAGCTATAATTATTTAAATAATGTAAACTCTGGAAGTGGAAAAACGCATTAACATGGAACCAGGTTACCAAACCAATAAACCTAGAAACTTGTATTGGATATTTCCGTCCTAGAAGACAATATAATAAACGCAATTCAAAAGCAAACTCTATTCACAATAACTGAGTTGAGAACTTAAGCTAGAAATTATTTAAACAGGTAATATAAGAGCATAATATATATATAAGTTAACCTTGTACAAAGTGAGCAAAGGCTCGCGAATGGTGGAACCAAACTGGAGGTGAAATCCTTCAAAAATTTATACAGAGTAAAAAAATTAACTTCATTTGGAACTTCTACGAAGATAGGGAAATGGTTTTAACCATCTCTATCTAAAAACCCTGAACAATAACTACACAAAATCCATTCGCATTAAGGTTCAGAACTCAGCCCTCTCGAGGGAGGCCTTAAACTAAACACATGAAAAGAACCAGGGCCGGTTTCTGGTACCTGTCATAGATAGAGGGTTTATCCTCAGTAACCCCATAAGAATTCAGGAAACCAAGCGTATTTTTTGATAGGGGTTCGGATTACTTATGGTAGCCACCCAAGGAGAAGCGTTGGAGTATTCGAGAGTCCTTTTGTTCACGAGGACCTTTGAAACCAACCCTACCATGGAGAAAATAAAAAACAGAGGGTTCGTGAGTACTTCGCACCAAATTCCAAAGGAAAAATAAGACAAAAAAAAATCACTATTCATACCCTTACCTAGGTTCCAACTCCTGGCAAACTTAGTGGTTGGCACTTTGATATTTGAATCCATGAGAGAAGAAAAATGTTGCAACTACCGCATGAAACCCTTTGGACACTATATACCTACCATCCTGAGCATGATTGTACCATAAAACAAAAGGATTAAATCGTACCCCATGCTGAAGTAAATAATCGAGTTTATCTTCATTAACTTGAGAAAATGAGAATAACATATTCAATCTAGAACAATACCTGTGAATAAAAGAAAGTTTGACAAGATTGGTGCAGTAACTGAGAAGCAGTATTAAACGAAACCCATTATGCATGGTTGTTCAAGCACAGTGCCATGTCAAAAGCAAATATCCGGAGATATCAACATTTACTTGAATGCATAGTAGAACCAGAGCCAAGCTTACGCCCTATAACGAGAGAGGGAGGTAACACACTTGCTACCAGAGGTAAAATCTAGGAGAAATGAGTCACAGAGTAGCTCATCCTAAACACCAAGACAAATGAGCATAAAATGTTTCACTTGGGGTCGGGTAGTTACCCTAAACCCTCCAACAATGTTTTCCACCTTCAGATCTAGGTTTTGGAAGATCGATGGTCAGCATACATCCTCGTAAACAAAATTGCAACCAAAAATTGTCTAAGCAATATTACAATCGAGAAGCCTCTTACCGGATAATAGGTGGACGAGCAACTAGATTGATTGGATCACAACGTTAAGTATGGATTACAGAATAAATTAATCAATCTTAAACTGAATCCAGACTGAGTGTGATGTACGTGTGGATGATTAATGATCATTAACACTATGATGAGTGGTTAAAAAAAATGAATGTAATGGATTTAATGTCCGACAAAAATACATTTACAATACTATTGCAATAGTAGGGTCAGGTTAAATGTAAATCATTCTTACATGTTTCATAACATAGTGACATAGTTGCTACTTATGATATAATAAGTTAATACGGGTGTAGTAATTTTTATTTTTATTTTTTATATGGTAAATGTTTTGATGGTGGTGACAAGTGGTATTAGAGCGTGGTTACACGCTGGGGCCAAATGGGTGATCTGGATTTATGCAGGAACACAACAGAATAAACATATAACCATAAATACAAAGATGTAGCGGAAATAACACTTCATTTCATTAATATCAAAGAACTGAAATTTTCTTACAGACAGAATAGAAATAAACTAGCTAGGGTGTTGGTAGTTATCTCTGAGAAGAGATGTGGCGGCTACAGGCCTCTGAACTGAGTTACAATGAGGCTCAAGGGCCTATTTATTATTTAGAAACAATGGAAAACCCTAAACATCCAAAACCTTAACCCTAGGAGATGAAGCGCCAAAACTATGGGCCCCGTTTGGGTAAATTGGTGTTTCAACTTCCCGAGGACGTAACTTTGGCATACGATCTCTGTTTGACGTGAACCATACCTCGTTAGAAATATCTATTCGAGTACTAAAAATTTTGAGTTAGAAACATCGGTCCATGGACCCATGTTGCTCCCGGTTTTCCCAAAAAACGTCGTTTAGGGCCTCAAAACGGCTCTGGAAGTTCAGGACCTAAAAAACTACTAAAAATAGTAAGTTGTGCCGAAACTGAAAAAATGAAAGAGACAATGGTGGGGCCCCAAGTGGAATAGGCGGGTGACCACCAATATCCACCTGGATCAATGGGCCATTTAAATAACCATGTGGTTTTTATTTATTATTTATTTTGTTCACAATGACAAGAATTATTGATAGGTTTTGATGAGGAGAGGATCTAGTCATCAGACACCAAGAACTACAGGGGAAGCTCATCTCTTGCCTAATCCGAAGATTAACCCAGAGATTCAGGTATAATTGAGTGTGGATCAACACCAACAAACTAGTAGATTACTGGAAGAACAACAACATCAGACCCACAGATTGTTAGATACGATACAACAACTCTAGACAAAAGTGATTTGAGTAAGAAGCGACAATGAAAGGTTAATGCAGGAATAAGAAAGGATTCTTAAGAGCCTCTCAGATAAGCAGAATCATCATGCAAGACAACTTAGCCAGGAGAGGGACACCCATGAAGGTAGTGAGAAGCAACAACAAGTTAATGAAAATCTAGAAGGAAGTCGTATCCATCGAAGTAAAAAAAGTAGAACTTACAATGAAGTGGAGTCTGGGAATGATTTAGAACAATAGGAGATGAAGAAATAGAAAGTGGATCTGCAAGGTGAATTTCCGAAAATTAAACTTCCTACCTTCGATGGAGAGGTTGAAGAAGTGGTGAGAGCATGGATAATTAATATGAACAAATATTTTCAAGTTTATGAGTATAACAACAAGCTCAAATATCGCTTGGCTATTTATCAACTGCGGGAAAAAGCCACATTATGGTGGGAGGAAGTTAAAAATGTGCGGGGAATTGAAGATTAGAATGTGACTTGGGACGAGTTCCAGCAATATTTTAAAGAAAATTATCTAACAGAGTGATTCTATGATGAAAAATCTCGAGAATTTCATGACTTGAGGTTGGGCGAACTGTCTATGGATGAGTTCATAACTAAATTTACCTCCTTATTAATGTATGTACCATATTTTAGGGATGAAAAAGAAAAATTAAAAGGATTCTTGAGTAGCCTACCCCCTCACATGAAGGAGAGGATCGAATTTGTGAATCCAAAGACTATGGATGAGGTGATTCGAAAAGCACGAATGTGCTATCACCAGTCCAAGGTGAAAGGAGATGCTGGCAGAAGTTGGCCACCAAATAAGGGGAAGAAATATACTTCAAATTTTAAAAGTAGCAGACCAGGAAATTATAAAAATGCTACAAGGAACCCAACAAATAAACAATTTGGGAAAAATCAGCAAAAGCCCAAATCGGCAGTTGATGAACATCCTACTGAAGCATCCAACAGACCAATCCATGGGCAGATCCAGAAACCACTGTTACAATGGTGGGGATGCGGTGAGGCACATTACTTTAAGAACTATCCTCACCGTGGAAGAAATGAGGTTACAACCAATCTGCAAGAGGCATCCACAATGGGGGATATGGCATGAAACATACCAAGGATCAATGTTTCACTAGAAGATTGACAAGAAGATTTCCAACCAACCATGATAGAACTAAAAGGTAAGTTATATTTCCAAACTATTTCTATTTTGGTTGATCCTGGTGCCAGTTTAAGTTATATAAATCCCTGGGTAGTTGAAAAGTATAAATTGCAAAGCCAGAAATTTAAAAGTCCCTAGTTGGTACAATTGGCTACTGGAGCAAAGAGAAGGGTTAATGCTGAAATCTCAAATTGTATCTTGGAAATGAGAAAACAACATATAACTGTTGAACTAAATATTCTACCCTTGGGCTCCTATGATATATTGCTGGGAATGGACTGGTTAGAAATACATTGGTCACTAGTAGATTGCAAGGAGAAAATCATCCATTTTAAGGTGGAAGATGGTACTCATCAAGAACTACAAGGAATTAAGAAACCACTCCAATAGTGCCTCATCACTCCATCCCAGCTGGATAAATGCATCAAAAAAGGGTGTCAAATTTACGCTATTCAAGTGGGGTTTACTAACTCTAAATACAAGACTCTTATGTTGGAAAATATCCCAGTTGTTTAGGACTTTATGGATGTGTTTCCTGAAAATATTCCAAGATTACCCTCAAAGAAAGATATTGATTTTACTATCGAGTTAATACTTGGAGCAACACCTATGTCACGAGCACCATACAAAATGAGTGTGCTCGAGCTAACAGAGTTAAAAATGAAGCTACAAGAACTATTGGATAAGGGGTATATTCGTCCTAGTGTGTCCCCTTGGGGAGCACCAGTGTTGTTCGTTAAAAAGAAAGACAGTACGATGCGGATGCTTATGGATTACAGACAACTTAATAAGCTGATTTTCAAAAACAAATATCCACTACCACGAATAGACGATCTTTTTGATCAAGTAAAAGGAGCAACCATATTTTCAAATATTGACCTAAGATCTGGGTATCACCAGATATGGATTAAGGATGAGGACATATCCAAAACATCCTTTCGTAATAGATACATACATTATGAATTTGTGGTGTTACCATTTGGATTAACCAATGCACCAACAACTTTCTTGAGTCTGATGCATGGCTTCTTCCACTCATTTCTGGATAATTTTTTTTTAATCTTCATTGATGATATATTAATCTACTCTAAAAATATGGAAGAACACAAGGAATATTTATGCTTAGTGTTGAAAATGTTGTGGGAACATCATCTCTACACCAAATTTAGCAAATGTGATTTTTACAAAGAACAAATCCAATATTTGGGCCATGTAATATTTGTTGAAGGAATCTCAGTAGACCCCGAAAAGATAAAGACGATTATGGCAAGGAGAGTTCCCAGAAATGTAGCAGATGTATGTTATTTCATGGGCTTAGCTGGTTACTACCGACACTTCATCGAGGGCTTCTCTAAGATATCCTTTCCCATTACTTCCTTGCAGCGGAAGGGGCGAGTTTTTAAATGAACTAATGAATTTCAAGCCAGTTTTGAATGGTTGAAACAACTATTAACTACTGCCCTTATATTGAAGGTAGTTGACCCAAGCAGAGAGTTTGAATTTGCACTGATGCTTGTAAGTAAGGGGTGGGAACAGTATTGACACAAGACGACAAGGCAATAACGTATGAATCCATGAAGCTAAAGGACCATTAGCAATGATACTCCGCTTGTGATTTAGAACTGAATGCAGTAGTACATGCCCTTTGGGTTTGGAGACATTACTTATTTGGGAAATTTTTTGGCTGAGAACTGACCACAGTAGCTTGACTAGCTACTTTAAGCAATCTGACTTGAAGGCCCACCAAGAAAGATGGAATGTGTTCCTAAGTGAATTCTTCTTTGACATTCAACATGTGAAAGGTAAGGAGAACCATGTCACTAACACTTAAAGTAGGAAACTACATTGCATCTATGAAATCTACTTTAATCAAGAAGAATTTAATTTCCAGGAGCAAATAATGGGGGCAACAAAAAGAGACCCTGAGTATCAATTTTTGTGGAAACCGTTAGCACCCTGTAATTAGCAAGATTGGAAAAAGTCCAACTGCAGGGAGAACATTATTTCAACCACTTTGGGGTTCTAGGATCTAGCCCTGCTGAATTCGGAGAGGGATCTCTCCAATAAGTGCAAAGATGGATTTGTCTTTGAAGTTTTGGGTAATGATATTAGGCTAGTTATGAAGGCCGAGGGTTTTGTTTGTTTTTGGATGGTTGAGCATGAATATTATTTGAGGTGGAAAGTTCTAAATGCAAAGAGTTTCAAAGGCGTGAAGTTGCAAGCAGTCAAAACAAGCTTTAGCCAGAAAGATAGACAATTGTAGGTTTTAGTCCATTGGGCTATGGAGTCATAATAGGGTTTTAATTGAAACAACAAGGTTCAAGAGTGGTCTATGGGGCAAGTCATCTATGTCCAAGGATCTCTTCAAAGTTTGATTTATGGAATGAAATGAAACAATAAGAAGGGGAATTAAATAAATGAAGAACAAAGAGCAGCCTAAGATCAGGCAAGTACTTCTAAACAAGCCTGCTTTTGACATACACTTAAGAAAGACATAAAATTAATCTAAGATTAGGTCAGTACTTCTAAACTAGCCTGCTTTTGATGCACTTTCAATAGAAAAACATTTTAAAACAAAGGGAAACTGGAAGGCAACTGTTGGAGAAGAAACTAGAGGGTCGGGCTCACCACAAATCCTCTCCTAGATCTGCTTTACTTGGTAACTTTCAAGACAAACACAAAGATAAAAAAGAATGGCCTAAGATCTGGTAAGTGATTCAATACTAGCTAGCTTTCAACACATTCTAAGGGAAACATTCAGACGGTTTTTGGGGATAAAACTAGGACCAGGGCAAACCATATCTTCCTTAGTTCATCTCTACTTAACATATACTGAAAATAACTTTTAAGAATAGCAATTAGCTAAGGAAATAGGACGATGGAACGCCAACATTCCTATGCTTAGAACTGAATTAAATCATTCCTAAATAACACAAATTGGAAGAAAACATGTAGATAAAGATTTTCAGTCAGAGAAGGGTACTGATATACAGTAGGTCCTAACTCTATGCATGCTGTTCTTTATAAGAGAAGATGAACATAATGAAAACAGAAATAAAATAACAATTTACAATAAGAAACAACATCACCGTCGACATAGACCAGGATCCCATAAATTAGCTTGTATTGATGCTCCAAACCAGTTACAGCTCTAAGTCCAATGCTTTAGCTTAGCAATCATCTACACTTCCCAGAAAAACTTATCTATCACAAGCAGAGCTTCAAGAGCCAGTGAACACTATTTACAGGTAGAAGTCTCAAGCTCAATTACATTTCAAAGTTCAGCAACCAACCCTTTTCTCATCTTCTCCAGTAGTATTTATAGAAGAATGAGGAGGTGAGATCTGATAAAAGATGTCCAAAGATAATTAATACAGTCTTAATTGCTTCTCGGCCTTTGGGGGGCTCAATGAAGAAGTTTACAGATGTTCTATCTGTATTAATTTTTTTCATTTAATATTAAGCTCGATGGGAGCTCTTATTGAATTTTGAGGCTCTTTGTTATGTTAAAGTAACTCTGCTGATATTTTGTCATTAATTTTATTTGTAAAATTAACTCTTTGGCTGCGCTGACACAAATATCTGATCTTGATCAATAACTTCGGCCTCTGTTTGAATGCTTTGAGGCACAGGTGGAACTGTGGTAGCTGGGAGGAATCAATTTTCCTCAGATGTGGCGGTGGAGGCTTTCCTGTCGGATAAAACGCTTATGATTTTCTTTTAACTGTGTCTTAATTGGGATGATTAGGCTTTTGATAATAAATCTTAGCCGTAATCCCCCATAAATTTGTCTTCAATCTTCCATTCTAGTGCGTTCTGTCTTCGACACTGATACTCTTTTATTTTTGATTCATCTACTGTGTTCTGTTGGTGTGCAGTGCTGCGCAGGGCTTGTGAGGCATCAATGCCTTTGAAGCATTGACGAGACGTGAAAATTTTAACCCATGGATGGCTTCCTTTTAAAGAATCGAAGGCGTGAGAATTGAAACCCAGCCTTCGGATTTTTTCTTCGGCACAATAGAAAAACCATTTAATCATCCTTACCAAATAATATATCCGGACTTCAAAAATTTTGATAAAACCAATCTGTATAACCATTTCGGGTCACAAAAGGGACTTGCTGACATCAGGGTGTTTGTGACCTGAAATTTTTATGAAATCCGCCATATAAAGCTCCTCGGGTCCGTTTTGGGGCCTGCTGACGTCAGCCCAAGTGTGACCCGAAATTTTTATGAAATCTGCTTTATAAAATTCCCCGGGTCCATTTTGGGGCCTGCTAATGTCAGGGTGTTTGTGACCCAAATTTTTTATGAAATCCGCCCTATAACAATTTCGGGTCCAGATTTCACAAGACCCGCTCTAATCAGTTGCTATCGCGTGTGTGCTGATGTGTATGCTGACTAGGCATTGGGACCACTAGTTCTGTGGGACTATTGACTGCTGTCGTGGCCGTGGGGACCACAGCGACTGATTATGGGCCATGGGTCACGCTATACCTTAGCTTATCCCCCGAGCTTCTTTTGAGCGCGATCACCGTCCGATGAGCCGGCCTCAGATCGGACGACATACATCAATATCGCCCTGAGCCCACAGTCGATATTTAACGCGCGGGGAGGGTGGTATCTCAAAACCGCTCAAGGCCACCTGTCGGCCTGTGGCATTGATCGCGTCCAAACGGGGAATACAGCTTTCCTTTCAAAGGCGGTGCGATAAAAAATGCTCTGGTTTTGTACAGTGATTGACCATGGGGTTAACCCAGGGCTAACGCAATTCGTTGTATTCACTCCGGCCCATTAAAATCCAGGTTCAAACCTCGGAACTGTGGCTCCATTAACTCATTCCCGATTTATTTCTACTATAAGCGGGTTTCTTCCTTTGGACAAGGTTCGCAGCTCCTATGGGCAATGCCATTAAACACCTGCACAATACAAAACAACATTATAAAATACTGTGTTATTTGGTTTTAATGCTTCAGAGGGTGTGGGGAGGAGCGTGGTTGTTGGATGGCATCAACCAATGGTGGGGTGGTAAAAGATGATTTTCATGAATGGAAGAAGGGGAATCATGAAAATAGAGGAGTTTTATGGAGGAAAAGGGGAGCAAAATGGAGGTTAGTTTTTTCAAGTGGAACTAGGGGAAAATGGATGATTTTGCAGCAGTCTTTCCTCATGAAATCAACAGAAATATAGAGTGTAAAATGGGCATAGTAGGGAATATTTTGGACAGAGGCATGAGGCCTTCAAGAGTCTTCAAGAGATAACACTTTTTTGCGATAAAATTTGTTCCTTGAAGGCTCCAAAAAATGATTTAGCCACCTTTTGATCCGGATTTATGCAGGAACGCAACAGAATAAACATATAACCATAAATACAAAGATGCAGTGGAAATAACACTTCATTTCATTAATATCAAAGAACTGAAATTTGCTTATAGACATAATGGAAATAAAACTAGCTAGGGCGCTGGTAGCTATCTCTGAGAAGAGATGTGGCGGATACAAGCCTCTGAATTGAGTTAAAATGAGGCTCGAGGGTCTATTTATTATTGAGAAAGAATGGAGAACTCTAAACTTCCAAAAACCTAACCCTAGGAGATGAAGCGCCAAAACTATGGGCCCCGTTTGGGTAAATTGGTGTTTCCACTTCCCAGGGACGTAACTTTGGCATACTATCTCCGTTTAACGCACATGGTACATCATTAGAAATATCTATCCGAGGACTACAACTTGCACCATGAATATCCATTCCAAAATGGAATGATATGCGCTGGAGGCGCAATGCCCAAAAAACGTCGTTTAGGGCCTCAAAACGGCTCCGGAAGTTCAGGACCCGAAAAACTCCTAAAAATAGTAAGTTGTGCCGAAACTGAAAAACTGAAAGAGGCAATGGTGGGGCCCCAAGTGGAATAGGTGGGTGGCCACCAATATCCACCTGGATCACCTTTTGGTATAACAAATTTCATAGGTGGCTAATAGTGGCTCCACTTGGGGATGGTGCCTTCTTGAAGGCATCAAGAACTTCAGACTTGCATTCTTTGCGAGGATGATCAGTGCCTCATCAATTGGGCTACCTTTCTATCCTTGGATGATCTTCTTTTGTTCTGAAATCAGGTTAGTAGTCATAAAAAAAATGGATCTTTCATCAACAAGCTTTCTACCTACCCAATCCTACAGATCTAACATTTTTTCTTCATTAGAGTGCACTTGGATTAGCAAACTCTTTTACAATATTTTATTCTTTTGAAAGTAGGAAATCTAATCTATTTCTACTCCTTATTTCTCCATGGACTCAGATTAAATATTTGAGCCCATATGATTCTCTACCTAATCTACTATCTGTTGGGATTAAACGGTCCAACGGATTTTTATTCTCTAAATTCTACAACAGTTAAAAGCATACAAGTCAGGATTGAATGGTCTAACTTGTTGCTGATCCATGGCATGAAGAACAAGCTGCACATAGATATTATTTTGCAAAAAATTAAATAAAAAATGGAAGGCTTAAGATCTGAAATTTCAAAGCATTTCCTTCATCTTTTTTACAGCTCTGTTTTGACTTTTGTTTTGAGCTGTCTTTCCTTTGTCAACTGGTTCAGATTTTGAGCTAATTGGAATCAGATTTACATCTTTTTTGACTCAGAATTTGAAACAGATTTGAGTCATTCTCTTTGGAAACTTAGGTTCAGATTTTGGGCATGTTTGAACCTTTAATTTCTATCCTAAACTATCTACTAATAAGCCAAGATTAAACAGTTTAGCAAATCGAATTCACTATCCTATCAGCAGAAAATTTAAAACTAATTAGTCAAGATTAAGCTGTTTGAATAAATAGAAGTGTGTTCTTTAGGAGTGGCATTTGAGCTTGCACACTTTCATATTTGTTTCTCTTTTTGGTATGGGGTTGTACCTTTCTTGTTTTTACAATCTGCCCTCTTTTCTTTCTTTCTTTGTTTTTGTATTTTTGATTTTCATAACTTTGAATGAAATGATGAGTGAAGTATTTACAATGAGAAAAAAGATAAAAAGGCTTTTAGAACATAACATGGATCAAGAGAAGTAATGCTTAAGAATCCTGCCATTGACAGGACCCCCAAACAATTCTTCTCCGTTCAACTCTTGCAAGAAATAAACATTATTACTAGCAGCTGAATGGATAGAGTAAGGGCCAAGCCATAAGTTGTCAAATTTTCCATGCTTGCCCCTGTCTTCCCTCCTTGAGTCCCACTTTAAAAATTTGTCCCCAATTTTGAAATTGTTGGCCTTTGTTCTTCTGTCAAAAAGCTTTTTAATGTTGTCCTGCTTTTGCAATGCTTTGTTATAAACCTCCTCTTTGGTTTGCTGAAGATGAATGGTCTGATTTATTCTTCTGATCATGTCATTATCTTCAGTTTGCAACTCTTGAATCAACTTCATCACTGGTACACCAAGGCTGGTTGGAAAAATTGCATCAGTACCATACACAAGTTGGAAAGGTGACATACCAATAGATTTCTTCAAAGTCAATCTGTCAGCCCAAAGTGCATGAACTAGCTTTGTGTGCCAAGAATGTTTGTTGTCCTCCAACAGTTTCTTGATTATGTTCACTAAAATCTTTTTTGAGGATTCTGCCAATCCATTACCTTGAGGGTAATAGGTCGTGGAATGCCCCAATGTTATCTGAAATTTGTGACAGAATTCAACCATCTTCTTTGATCCAAATGCCGCTGCATTATCAGTGATGATCTTGGTAGGACAGCCAAATCTAGAGAGAATATTATTCTCTATGAATTTTATAATAACATAATCATTGGCTTGCCTACAAGGTATGGCTTCTATCCACTTAGTGAAATAGTCTGTGGCAGTGAGAATCTATCTATGCTGAGCAGAAGATGGTGGATGGATTTCTCCTATGAAGTCAAGTCCCCACTGTTGAAAAAGAGCTTCAACAGTGATTGGATGCAGAGGTAGGGGTAGCAGTTTTCTTTTGCCTTCAAAAAGTTGACATTTATGACAGGCAATGATCATCTTGTGTATATCAAGAAAGAGAGTAGGCCAATAAAAACCATCCCTCAAAATTTTGTTAGCTGTTGTCTTCTAGTACAAATGACCTCCACACTCCTTCATGGAACTCGTGCTTAACCTTCTCTGGATCATACTCAGGAAAAATTAAGCAAAACACCATTTGCATTTTTCCAATAAAGACATTTATCTATAATGCAATAGTTTACAACTTTTAACTTTAGGAACCTTGCCTTTTCTTTTGTTAAACCAGGAGGTGTATTTAAATTAAGCAAAACATAAATAATATCAGCATACCAAGTGGAATTCATAAAATGATCTTCAACAATGGGAGTTGAGATTTCTTCTTGGTCATCTAAAGCATCAATCATATTAATATCAAGAACTTCAAAATTTGATTTCGCCATTAATCTAGCTAGACCTTGGCATTTGATGAGCTTAGTGGGTTTTATCTCTAAATCATATTCGAGAATAACAAAAATCCACTTACCTCTCTTACCATCTGGGTCCTATGTTAGAATGTATTTAACAACTGAGTTTGGGACAAAGGCAATGATGTGTGAGTGAAGGATGTATACTCTGAAGTCTTTCAAAGCTTTAACCAAAGCAAAAGCTTGCTTCTCCATAATGTTATATTTCAGAGGGGCATCCCTCAATTCCTTGCTAAAGAATGCAATAGGCTGCTCTTGTCCTTGTGGATTTTTCTGTAAAAGGACAAAAACTATGGTATGTTCTGATGCAAACGAAAAAATATAAAAATCTTTTGAAAAATCAGGACTTATTAGAACCGGTGTTTTGGTTAACGCTTGCTTCACCAGCCCAAAGGACTTATTTGCTTCCAAGGTCCATTTTACCCCTTGCTCCTTCGTCAACATGCTTGTGATATTTCTAAGAAGCTCAGCCAAGTTGGGGATGAACCTTCTCAAAAAGTTAATCTTTCCAATGAAATATTGCAACTCCTTGATGTTTCGAGGATGAGAGATTTGCAATATGGCCTCAATCCTTTTGGGATCTATCTTAATACCCTCTTCTGATATGATGTGCCCAAGAAGTTTACCTTCTTGGAGCCCAAATAGTGTTTTCTTAGGGTTTAAAGATATCCCAAAATTCTTGCATCTCCTGAAGACTATTCTTAAATGTGCTAAGTGTTCTTCATCTATTTTTGAAAACACAGTAACATCATCAAGGTATATAATGATGAAGTAGCCTAACTCTCGGAGAATGCTATGTCCATGGCTCCCTAAAAGGTTGCTCCAGCATTCATTAGACCAAAGGGAATTTTCACATACATGAAAGTGCCCCATGGTGTAGTAAAGGCTGTCTTTAATTGATCAGCAGGGTGAACTAAGATTTAATTGTACCCTGAGTAGCCATCAAGCAAAGAAATTATTCTAGACCCTACCACCCTTTGTAAAATATGATCCATCCTAGGTAAAGGGTAGTTGTCTTTTAATGAAGCTTTGTTTAAGTTTCTAAAGTCTATACAAAGCCTGATCTCTCCAGTTTTCTTCCTAACTAACACCAAATTAGGCACCCACTCAGAATATCTAATAGGGACAATAATACCAGCGTCATACATTTTCCTGATTTCCTTCTCAACCAGAGGCAGCTGAACAATGTTTATTCTGCGCAGTTTTTGTTTGAATGGTTTTTGGTTTTCCTTGAGAGGGATTTTGTGCTGTATTATTTCAGTGTCATAGGATTTAAGATCTTTGTAACTCCACAAAAAAACATCAGAAAATTCTTTAAACAACTCTATGTATTTGAGTTTAATGTGAGCTGGTAAAGTTTTAGATAGTTTGATCATTTTCGGTTTAAGTTCACTGCCTATATTGCACTCTTCCACTTCAGTCTCTATAGGTTACAGTTTTGGCTTCCTGGCCACATCGTTAAAATCAAACAACTCTTCTAAAGGTGTCAGACCGTTTGGAAAACTTTCATCTTTAGAGTGCAGGGTTTCTAACTCTGCAGTCAATTTTGTTTTGTTTTTAAGTTTGCTAGTCAGAAGATTAATATTGACAAGCTCAAGAGATGGCTCTTCTTCACCAAGAAAATTTTCTTCACCGCAGTCTGTATCATAATTTGAGTCCAAACTGTTTAGTTCGAATTAATTTCTGAATTGCATGAAATCTTCCATTTGTTTGTCTTCGTCAAACACCTGCCAATACCTTTCATTATCAAGCACGACTGGTCTAAATTTTATCTGAGTTGTGAAGTCTTTGGTTTCATATGGCGTTAAGCATGTTCTAGCTGCAAAGGCTAAATTGTGGGCCGCAATATTTCTTTTTCTTGGGAAAAAATTAATTTGGTACTCAAAATTTTTTAAAAGGTCCATGACATCATTTCGGTAGGCCCTAAGTCTGGGATGATTTGCGTTATACTCCCTATTGACTTTCCTAATGACTAAATCTGAATCCCCATATGCTTTAACTCTTTTGGATCCTAACTTTTTCAATAGATGTAAGCCTAAAAGCAGGGATTCATATTCCGCTATGTTGTTAGAACACTGAAAGTTTAATTTATAGGAAATGCTTTCTGTGTGGTTGTTTTCAATGTTGCAGATCCAGACACCTACACCAGCGTTAGTTCTAGTGCATGACCCGTCAAAATACATACTCCACAGAGGACTATTTTTACTTTCATCTGTTTGGTTACCATCCTCTCTTGATTAATGTGCTTTCAAATTGTTGCTTGGAATGTTAACACTTAGTTGTGTTGTTTTACCTTCTCGGAGTTTTTTGTTAAATGGAGGAACTTTTTCTTGAATGTCAAGGTTTAAAAGCAAAGGAAGGCATGACTTGTGGTTCAAGACCATATTTGGTTTACTATTGTTTAAAGTTCGACAAACTATTTTGTCGATTCCGTGGTATTTACCCCCCTCCTCTCCTGTAAACCATTAACTCTTGTTAAAATTAACATTGTCTATTTTTCTTCATTAAGAGGGATAAATGAATCAAGGCACAGCATTTTAAGTATAAGGGGTTTGTGGTCTGTCTTACGACATCATCATAACAACTTTATATGAGACTCACCATAGAGTCTTCTATTATGATTAGAAACAAGATGATCACATAGGTCATGTCCATTTGAATAGTCCCTTGTAACTTAGCCCCCATGATCTTGATAAAAACATTCCATATTTGGAGAACATCAGCCACCATGTCATGACTAAACGTTTAGCTGGGATACGAGCTGAAAGTTAACGGAGAAGGTCTTTGATTAATCCTAAACATTTCTTAACAAAATTAGGGTACGGATCTTTATAAGTTATGATGCAGTCTCTAGACGAGAGCTCTCCATCAGAAGCACTGCAGGCATTCAATTGAGAAGCTGCAGAATCATGCATAGCATTGTACTACAGTGCCTTTGAACGACCCAGAAAGCAAAAGGGAGGAATGGTCCTCTTGATATCACCTTTGATCTTTGCTGGACCGAAAATAGCTAAAACAGTGTCCCATTAAGTTGGTATTATCCTAATTTCCTCTATATTTAAATCCTTGAAAATTTGGGTTCTATATACATGTAAAATTAAATAACTAGGTCAAGGAGCAATTTGATTTTTAGAAAATTTCCTACTCCGAGTTAGAAAATTTGACTCTTTAAAGCACTTGTCTTAGCCTTATTAGCGCATCATTCTATAAATAATATCGACTTCAATGATTTGTTCTATTTACATTTGACAAAAAAATGGTTTTAACGGAAATGCCCCATTTGGAATGTTATTACTACTAATATGTACTTTTCTGTTTTTCATTGTTTCGAAGTACCTTTCTCTTTATCATTTACTAGAATTCTGACCACTTTGTTTTGTCCTTTTGTTTGACAACTCTAAGCAGTTGTAGTGTTGTTTTGACGAAAGATTTTTTAGAGTTTTTTATTTAGGGTTTATTGGTTGGTTTTTAGCTAAGGTCATATTCTTTTTGAGGATTCTATGATAAACATTTTCCATGTCTTCAGTAATAATTTTCATCATCATCATGTCATCATAAGGTGTGTGTATAGACCTTGTTTTCTATCATAATGAATCTCCAGTCATACTATCTACCCTAACTTGTCATTAATATCATCCTCTCTGTGTTCATCTATTTTATCAACCTCATTTACATAGTTTTGATGAGAGGAAAGCGATATGCTAATCATCTTCCCTAAGCCTGTTTGGAGGTTGGTTCCTTCTAAAATTCTAATTTTGATTCTTGGTTTTTTATTTTGAGAAGCGATTTTAGTTTGTTGCTTGTGCTCTCTTAATTATGCTCATCTCTTTCATCATCCTCCTCCATCATTTCTCATATTTGAGTTGGAAGTAGAAGGTGTGTTTTCCTCTCTAAAAGACACTCTCTTTTCATTTTTCATTCTTGCCCTCTTCTCCATTAAGTTAGCTTACAGAAGAGCACCCCTTTTGCATATCTTCAAGAGTTGAAAAATCTCTTGTCTCTTGGTTGATAGGCATCTTGTGAGGTCAAACCCGCCCGGAAACTTGGGCCCAGTGAAGCCACTGTGGGTTTTGAATTGCGGGAAAGTGCCATTGTACACAATATTGAATCTAGTGCAATGACTTTTACTTTCCCTATTAGTGTTTCTGTGAGCTCTTGTAATGTTGAGAACTTCGAAGAAGGTTTTTCTTTACTTCCCATTTTCTTTAAGAATGTTTGATGGAAAACTTGGAGATCATTAATACTATGAGGGGTTGAGCCTTTGAACCATTTTCTTTCTTCTACTAAACTTGAAGAAAATAACCTAAGCTTGACGAATCATCATCAATTTCATTTACCTTGAAAAATTCATTCATCTTATCCACATTTTGTGATACGGTTTAGTGCTAACGTCATATAATAGAATTGCAGTGATAATGTGGCAGAAGATTGACTGTTGAGTACGGAAGGACTAACGGAGCATGCCATGCTGCACGTGTGTGGTGGGGGTGGATTCTGAAATGGATTAAAAATAGGAAAAGTGGGCTGAAGTGTAGTGGTTTGAATAGTGGATGTGGGGTGAGCGAAGTGGATGGTTGGGGGAATAGTGACGAGCTGATCTTGGATAGAGACACCTAGTTTGTGAAGAAATAAAAAATCGGGAGGTATTTTTTTTCTCTTCCTACCCGGAATGTTCACTTGTTTCACGGGGTAGTGGTGAGGGCTACTTAATCTAAGCAGTCTAAATCACCAGAGACCTAGTTCTAAATGGATTTACTAAGTCATCTTGTGATTGTTGTAGGGGCGAAAGATTTTGAGACTGAATTAGCTCTCCAGGGTGATATGAAAACGATTTGACAATTTTAATCTTGAGAACTTCCTAAGAGATACATACCAGGTTATCAACTACTTAGGTGGATCGGAATAAGATAGGCTCGTGTGAATGCCTAGGAGCCACTATCTTGTGTTTTTCGGACCAAATAAGCAGAAAAGTGCCTTGAATGTGAAAATATTTAGAGGTTAACTAAGTACGACTTTTTACAAATTCAATCCTACGGTCTTCTAATTGATTTGAAAAGATATTGTAATGATAAGGGTTCTTCCCGATGGAGTCTTAAGGTACATTAGGGATTGTGGAGGTAACGGTGAAGTTTTTAGCCTAAGGAGGCAAAGGTTTTATGGTCCACCACCATGTTTGTTGGATACCAATGAGAAATATTTTTAGGTTTTTTTAAGGTTATTTTTTAGTTGTATGGTTTTTTAAAAATATCCTTTATTTTGTTTCAAAACTTAGCTATGGTTGTGAGATAAAAAAGAGTTTACTCTGTGGCTAAGCACGATGATTTTCAAGGTTTAGATAAAGTCTTAAGAGAATCCTAGAGTTTACCTAGTTTTTCATAGTTCAAACAAGTTTTACCATGAATACCTTTCTTTGTTGATTGTGAAAAGGCACTTTTTACTCTCAGTTTTACAAAAATGAAAATGATTCGTTCGAGTTCCCCGGTGAGTGGCAGTATTGGGGATGCCTTAATCGACAATATTGGCAAAGTCCGATCATAGAAACAACATCATTTCAACAAAATTTTGGAATCTAGGATCTAGCCCTCTTCCCGAATCCCAGGAGAGGGATCTCTCAGTGAGTGCAAAGATGGATTTGTCTTTGAAGTTTTGGGTAATGATATTAGGCTACTTATGAATACCAAAGGGTTTGTTTTTGGTTTTTGGATGATTGAGCATGATTATTATTTGAGGGAAAGTTCTAAATATAAAAAGTTTCAAAGGTGTGAAGTTGCAAGTGAATGGACAACTTTGGCTAAAAAGATATGAATATAACGTTGGTTTTTTATTCCATTGAGCTATGGAGTCATATCGAGCTTTAATTGAGCAATAACATCAAGAGGCGTCCAAGGAAAGTCATCTATATCACCAAAGATTATTGACATTAAAATGATGGAATGGGCGCAATAAAGTGTTGGAGGGTAGAGAGCGATAATAATTTCACGAGGGATTTACGATCGGTCGAACAAAAAAAGCCTCTTAAGTAGCGTTGTTAAAACCGGCCAAGGACGGAGCTATTAACAAAATTCTTGGGCATGTTGTATTACGTGACTTAATTGATAAACAATCCAGCGTAATCAACATAATTACAGCCAGAAAGTATGAAAAACACATAAGAGAAAACAAAGAAGTAACCTAAGATCGGATAAGGTCTTGTTGTAGCCGTTACAACACCACCCAAAATTTTAGGCCATATTTAAAAATTAGGGTTCCCCTGCGCATAAGCAGGCCATTAAGGTCTTTCACCTGACGTGTAGTCAGTGACATCCCAGTGACCTATCCCCAACGCCTCATGAGCTTTCTCACGAGCATGATCAGATTTTGTTGCTGCAATCACGCCATGTTTGGGAGGGATCATCCAACACACGCTAGAATGGGAACTTTTCTGTGCACTGAGGATGCACATTGGCAGCCCCCTCGCCATGGGTCATTTAGGCATTTTGTTTGACTATTTTAATTAAGATCATAGTCTCATGTAAAATTATGTGGGGGGAATCGTTCTCTAAAGGGTAAACTTGAACTAATTAATACTATAATGTTGCATACAGGTCAACCCCACGGATGGTATACCAAGAAACATCACCATCACATTGGGAGAAATAAATGGGAATTAAAACAAAAAGAACACATCAGTTAGAGAGTTGTCAATCACGGTTGAGCCACGCCATTCCGAATGTGTATTTTCATTCCCAAAGGGAAAGGGTTACCTGACTCAAACATATATATATTGATAAATGTCGATGGTGGCTTGAAACAACAACAGGAATTTATCTGCAATACAGTAGCTGCAACAGGGTTTTGTAAGAAACAATCGACATTCCAAATTCTCGTTTCCACATCATTTGGTGGGATCCTTATGAGAAACCTCTTTTAGCAGCTGAAGGTGCCTCTGGGGTGGTAAGTATATGGAACCTTGAAAAGGAAACGGTTACATTCTGTAATAAAAGATGATCATGATTCTTCAATAATTAAATCGAGACGTGGATCTTTGACACAACCGATGAAGAAGCATGACTCTTAAAGTGCAAAAGTGGCCATAGTGCACCTCCTATGTGTATGGGGGATTAGGGTAGAATGCAGCATATTTTATCTGCTGGGCAAGATCGAGCTTTCCAGACTTTCTTTGGTATACAGGATCAACAAAGTAGAGAACCTTAAGATGAAGGAATCAAAATGCCTCCAGTCATTACTTTTGATGCAGTTGAGATTCATGGAAGAAGCTAGTGAAATATTTTCACCTGCCATTGGGATGATCCTTACACATACACCCATATGGCGTCTTCAGAACTTTGCAATTGGTGAACACATTGTGAAACCATTTTTGGAAGATTCAACACCAGTAAGGTCTTGCAGTGTCAATGCACGCGGAGGTTGTGCAGTACTTGGAATAGAAGGAGGGTGGTTTGAGCAGTTTAATCTTCCATCGCGGATTAATCGAGGGACATATATTGAATACAAGAAAAAAAAACGATAATATGCACATAATAAAGCAATGGTTGGCATGGCATATGGAGATGCAAACACCCTTTTAATAACAACAAAGACATTAAGGTGTAGAGGGACGCGAGTTAAAGTCCAATGAGAAATTGATATCCCATTAGTTAAGAAGGTATACCACCCAGGGATAGTCTTCTAGCAACTGCGGCAGGTGAGGTGATTTTTTGATACCACTACCATCCGATTATTTGTTGGGCACGTCAACTGTGTCATTAATTAGTGTTTTAGTGGAGATGGGAAGTGGTTGCATTAGGGGAATTTTGGAGGTCTAAAAATGGGCCTCCTAAGGAAATACAATCAAAATTCACTTTATGAGAACCAATCAAATTTTAGGGGATGACATCATGCCTAATGGTTGAGGTGGCATTGATTGAGTTAAAGGTACTTACTTGTCACATTCTCAATGGTGAATAAAAACTCATGGTTAACCATGGTAGTGCTCTAAGTACTTTTAAATTCAAAGTAAAGTACTCATAATAAATGTCATTTCACACTTTTTGAATAAAAATATATTATTGTCATTTCATATTTCTTGAAAGAAACAATGCATATTCCTATACATTTATTATATTATATTATATTATTTTTATATAGTATATTAATTACATGTTATTATACAATTTAAATAATATAAATTTTAATTATTAGCATATAATATAAATAAGAATTTATAAATTTATATTTATATTTTATTTTAAGTTATTTAAGTACAAAGTACAAATGCATTAGTTGTTCAATGATAATGATTTTTTCTTGAAAAGCTCATTCTTATTTATAGTCACATCAATACAATTTTTTTATTAATTTTATTTTGGTACAACTTTTGAATTGAATTCAACTATGGTTACATGGATTGTGGTGCAAAAAGTGAATTTCAAATTCATAAATATTATTTTATTGGTTTAGCTATTATTTTATTATTTTAGGAGGCCCATTTTAGACCTCAAAATTCTCTATTGGTTCATCTAGTATGGATGGGACCATAAGAGTTGCAATATAATTTCATCCATAACGCATGCACTTAGATTTAGGTGTAACAGCTTTTTCATTATCATAATGTATAGATCTGTGAAGAAAAGAAAAACTCTCTATTGAAAGAGAAAAATAACGAATATGGAATCTCATTTTCACGGGAAACAACAATTTGTTTCTTTCTAATTTGGCAGAAGAAGGATGTCAGCTGCGTTATGCGTGAAATGCTATATTTTTTTTTACAAAATCATAGCTGGTGCAGGACGGTGGCCTTCAAGATTTATCGTTTTAGGATGTGTTGTTAAAATTGCTAACCCATCGATGAATAAGCGTTAGAAGAGAAAGACGTAAAAGGCTCAGAAACTTCCGTGGCTTATGGACTACGGAATTAAAATATCCTACGTTCAAATAGTGATTACCGCACTGGTTTAGGCAGAATGCATGCAAGCTTGTCGAAGAAATTTTACAACGCCCACGTCCTTGGACTCCACAGACAAGGTCATGATATGAGTTTACTACGATGATGATCCTACCATATAAAATGAAGAAAATTGTTGTAATAATGAACAACATTGATGCAACCAAGAGGGGGAAGATTTCGTGGAAATGCCCAATCGACCCTACCCGTGGTTTTTCGACGTGCGCTCCTTCTTGCAGTTGTGACCAGATCATATGATAGAGGGAATTTTCCATACGTGAAGGCCACGCCAACCATTAAATGAATCACAGTGTTGTTACACCGCCTTAAAGCAAAATGCAACACAGATGAAGACATATCACCTAGATATGAAGACGACGGCATGATGAAGACGACAAATTATTTGAGTATGACTGGGCGTAGGATCGCAAATAAGCATCAGATGCGTCCAATGCAACTAGGGAAAAATTTCAACCACATGACCACTAGGAGGTCGCATTTCAGCCCAGGTCACTGAGTCACAACACACGAAAAACAAATGAGTGTGACCTGCCCCAAAGTTGCGACTATGCGACCACTAGGAGGTCACATTTTAGCCCAGGTCGCTGAGTCACAGCATATCGAAAGCAAACAGAATGCGACTTGCCCATAATTGCGACTATGCAACCCCCTTGAGGTTTCCCTTGAGGTCGAAGTCCTCCTCAGTCACTGAGTCACATAAAAGCAAAGGGAAGAGATGGAAAGAGTAATGAGACCCCAACACGTTAAACACGAGCTAGTATTAAGAAGTTAACCGTTCCACCCAGATAAAAGGCTGGTCATATTACATTGTCTACTCACACAGGTCGCACCTAAGCAAGATCTTCAAGGCTCAGAATCTCAATTTTTCCTCACAACGACCTAAATGCATGAGATGTACATAATCGATGCACACTTGCTCACAATGCCTGTATATTAAATTTTCCTGAGCTTCTACTAAGTCAAATTCTGGAGGTTAGAAACCCATCGCGTTCTGTGGGAGATGGCGCTGGCAGGGGGTTTTCTTTATTCTATTGATGGAACTCGCCGCAAACATTCAAATCCTGGAAGAACTCAATAGAGTCCACGTCGTGGCACAACATTTGAGTACATAGGGGTCTAACTGATTTTAGTTGTGACCATATTATTACATGTTTATGTTGATTCTGTAACGTGTGTGTGTATATGTATATATATACATATATATAATATATGGCTGATTAAAATTTTTTTCTTGTAGGTAACACAAGGAAACAATGATGTCCACCCAAATGAAGAGAGTTGCTAGACCTCCCTAGAGGATGCACAGCTGGTTTTCAAATCGACAACAAAACCTGCAATATGCGGATGCTCAATATCTCACTCAAAACAGAAACACCACTCTCCGACTTACCAACACATGCAAATTCCATTAGTACGGAAATGACATCTCCAGCAGATAGAATCTGTTGTTTCACGTGGTCACAGTTTGACCAAGGTCACACGTCGCAGATTGCATGAAGTCATAGGTCACAGATTTCTCTAGGTCGCAAGTTGTGAAATCAGTGAAGTCGCAGATCCTGGCAGGTCCCAGGTCGTAGATGTTGGCAAGTCACAGGTCACAAAATCCTTCAAGTCACAAGGGCAACCAACAGACAGGAAGGCGAAAAGCCAAGGAATCCCAAAGGGAGTTTTCTCTATTATAAATACTCCTTTTGGAACTTGTAGAGGAAGGGGGCTTTTGTTTGGGACTTGAGCTGAGAACATTGTATTACCAGGACTATACAATTAGGAGTATGAATACAAGAATTTGGAAAAATACCTTTGTGGATCTAATGTTGATATATGTATGAGCACTATGAGTATTATATTTTTCAGTTTCTAAACATATTTAGATTAATGGAACTGTATCTTTAATTCATATCACATTTGAATGACAGTTTTCTGAATATATGTTAATGGTGGTTGAGTTCATTTCACTTTCTTAATGAATGTTAACGACTTTTTTTACTAGCATTCATACTATTTCTTAAATATATTTAGGAAGTGAAAGGTCTTTCCACCATAAAGAATTGTTTCTTCCGTGGTTGAAACAGCTTACAAGCATGACCCTAATTATGTGTTGTTAACAACATTTCCTTCGGCACTTATGCTTTATTATTTCATCTTGCTACACATAGTGTTATATGTACATTTAATGCATCAATCATATGTCTTGTATCATCCGATTAAGTGTGTATCCACAGGTTCATAGAGTCTGAGTGAGACCCAAAGAAAGGAGAAATCAGCAGTAGCCGGACCCACACCCCGAACGGGATCCCTATTCCAAACGGGGTTCAATGTCTAATTGGGACTTTCCACCGGGGAGATCCCCTACTGTTGGCCAGACAATTGTTTCCGTCAACAGAATTGGCGCTAGAAGGAGGGCCTGAACCTACGAGCTGAGCCCTTAGAGCCTGTAGTTAATCTCATATCTGTAATGGATCGTTCCCAAATCATTCTCCTGAGATGTTTGTCAGAGTTTTATGAGCCTCGATACTTCATCCCTGATGAACTTATGTATCACTTGTCCCAACTAAAACTCAATGGTGAAAACAGAGTGTCCATAACCCGATGCCTTTCAGATTTCTGTGACTTTGGTGAGTGCTACGAAATTGACGATGAAGGTTTGATTTTTTTTCTTTTCTTCCTCATTCTCGAAGGTCGCGCTAAGCAATGGTGCCACACATTTCCAGAAGCTTCCATCTATTCGTTTGAACAACTCACCAGTGAATAACAACAAGCTTTTCACAGGTATGATTTTCAAAGTTTATTGATAAAGCTAAATGACATCAGAATGGAACCTCAGGAACTTCTTGATGAATTGTCTATCAGATTTGTTCATTATTGTTTTGAGTTCCCTGAAAAGGATGTCGATTGGGATTTTTTAAGTGAAAATTTCAGCTATGCGATTCTCGTTTCCCTTGAACGATTTCAGTTAGCAACCCAGCCTGAGCCTAGTGTTCCCTATGATGACCCGCAAGTCAACGGCTGTTCTGATACTGTCCTCTACGCCTCCAACAACCTTCCACCAAAGCACTTCTCCACCACTCCTCTGTGCTTTTTCGCCATTCGTCTCAGCCCCACCTGCTGCCCCACAATATCCACATCATCCCGCCCCCCCCCCCATTGTTTTCTTGACTCATGTTCATATTTTGTAGGGTTATCGAGGCTAAAACCGCCATGGTTCATATGTACTACTTCAATGGCGTGCCGCGTAGATGAATTAACTGATATGGTACTATAGAGAAATGCCCTAAAGGTAGCAACGCTCTACAAATATTACCCAGTGGTGGTTCAACCTCACGAAGAAACCCATCCAATACTATTAAAGCCCGCATTCTCATAAATTTAATTTGAATTAAGAAGGCAGAGCTTAAGGCACGAAAGAAGATATTTAAGCCTTACGTCTGGTAGGTTTAGAGGCAAAGCACTGTATCAGTTGTCTCCATGAATCACGTGTATACAAAGATGCAGAGAGATTCATGTATATCAGGGATCACATCAGTAGATTGTCCCAAAGGACAAAGCGCCCATATCAGTTCCATTATTTACCGTGTTCCTGAAGACTTCCGCCTTAACCATAGTCCAAAGCTACCAGGGAATTTGTTTCACAAGCATGGAAGTCCATTCAGTCATTATGTTTATGCACCAGAGTACTACACAGTACTGCAGTCAGAGTACTTCAGAGTCATATTAGAACAATCTGTAGTCTGAAGAAGATCATTCGTTCACCTAAAGAACACCAGTGATTAATGCACAAGATTTATACAGAGTGGGTTTCGGCCCTCTTTCTTTTCAAGTTTTAATAATACATTTAGTTCTTCACCTACCTCCTCAGCCCATCTTTCTGCTATAAATTCAGAATGAAACTCATTGTAAAGGTTGTTGATCAGTTATCATAGAACTGCAAGTAGTTTCTTTTGAGACACAGTCTCTGTGTAAGGTTGTAAGATAGGTTGAAGGAGATGTTTTCAGACTGAGTATTCAGCTATTGGCAATGTTGTACTTGATTGGTGTTGCTATTTGATGTGCAGATAACCTCGAAACCCAGAATATTCAACCTTCACTCATGCAATTAGAATGCATCTCAAAAAAACTGCCCAAATAAAATCTCAAGTTCGGCAATTACATACACATCATTTCAAAAGCTCCTTCTTAACATATGGTTCAAAACCCATAAACCCCATAATCATTATCCATGCATTTAACCCCACACTTCAAATGGCATTAGAAACCCAATAATACTCTCACTATATGACTATTCAATAAATATTCAGACTCAAACTTTATAATAAGCTTTGTCTGCCCGCATTTCCCATTAAATATCACAACACATTTCTATTAAAATGAAATGTTTTCGCCCCAATTAAGAAAATGCCAACGCTTATAATTATTATACCTCTATGAACATCTCTGCAAATTCATAATTCGCCTTTCACCTATTCAGGTCTGACGAACGCTTTCACACATCGATTTCACTAAGGCAATCCTTGAATTTCTCATTCCATTCAACATTATAATAGATCTGGCTACGGTAAATACAAATATTCTTACCCATGAATGTCTACGCAAACTCAAGTGTGCCTTCTCCAATGCTCTCACACCTCAACTTTCGTTATGCCCATTATATACATGCACAAAGTTTAATTAAATTCAAATGTCAACACATTCGATCACAATTACTGACTTAACCATAGTCAATTTTTCCAACAATGCTAGAGTGTTTCAATTCCCCATTCGACCTTCGCAATTACATAACTCAGGCTTAAAAACAAATGTTGGCGTTCATAATTAACGTTCAACCATATTTTACTTCGATTAAAAGAAAATCAAAGTTCAACAATCTGGCTCAAGCGATTAACATACCTTTCATTCCACTAGAAGAACGCAGACCTCAGTGTTACACCAATTTCATGGTTCTGTTTACAATGTTGCTTCTCAATCCGGTAATTCGATTGCATTTCAACTTACCACTCCATCAATTTCAACGGACCTCTTCTATCGACCATTCTTGCTCTGCATTTATCTTAATGGCATGATGACAATCGGCCTTTGAGAACACGCCTTTCCTGATGTTGTGGATTGGCTCCATGCACTACAATTACTCAAATTCGAATCGCTTGTATCCATTCCTGTAAAACAAAACTCAACGCAGCCTTTCATCATCCACTCACTCGATCACACATCAACACACATAGTTTGGCTTCATTCGCTCCAGTGTCAACCTCTACTAGCTATTCGATTCCAGACTTGCACTTTTGACATACATTTAAAGCCATTCAAGTGGAAATTTAACGCGACTTCCTGTACTGTTTGATTTCAACACTGTTTCGGGCCCAAATTGTCACACCAACGCTACAGCTATATTATTAACTTCAGAATTTAATACTATGCTCATTGTAGAACTATTTTTGAATCGACCCTTGTCCATTTGTATATTCAATTCCACATATCACCTAGTTTTCAACCTTACCATTTACTATTTATGCTCAACGATCCACTGCGCTGAAAACACAAATTCAGTTACACCATATATTAAATGGCTATCAGTCCTTCACCAATAGAAATGGATTTCCAGAAAGATCAAAATTTCTATACAGACTCTAACTCCATACCCAAAACCGTAGACTCAATTACAATTAAAAAAAACCCCCATTCACATAAAGATTCAGCGCTCGATTCAATGCCTTCTGCATTGTGGGTTTTGACATCGATTTTTTTCAAATCGAACTGTCAGTCCTTTTCAAATTTCGATTCATTTAATCGCATCCAACTCATAAACAAAAATCACATAACCATACAATAGAAATTAACTCAAAAACCTTACATGGAAGTCGTCCTTCTTGGCCTAATTTCCAATTTCTTGGCCCTTTACAAAATCCCGTAGGCTTACAAAATTTTTCTCTATGCTGCACTCTAATATTACCTCTCTATTTTCCTTTGAGGCCTATCAATTTATACAAATTAAAAATGCACTAATTTGAGTTCAATCCCTTCAATCTCTCAACAAATCCCCAAATATCTCAACATCCCTAAAAGATAGATTTTTATCCATAAAACCTTGAAACTAATTCTAACTTAGGCTCATAATCAATTCTAAAATATCCCAAGGCTCATTTCTCTCATGTTTTCCAGTTGTTTGGAAACATTTACAAATTCTCACAAATAATTAATTAAAAATATAATTAATCACTCAAAAATAATATTAATATTTACATGAAATTAATAATTTCTCAAAAACATGAGACCCCTAGGTTCAATAAAAATACAAGGTATTTTTCCGAGCTAATGCTCCGCATCACTATTTAATATGACAAACACATTTCTTTGGATCCTGATCTGAAGCAGCGATGATGTTTTCCTATCTTTGTGTTTACATTCATTTCATTTCATTTCTACTGGCTTGCATCAGAATATTGGCATAGGATTTACCCTTGTTAGGTACCCTATGTTTTTGCTCTCCTTGCCATTGATGTTTCTCTTCTGAATGTATTATCTAAGAAATGATTTCAGTTGGTTTAACCAGTGTAGTGGATGTTATTGCCTGCTCTCTGATGTATGAATTAAATGAATTCAGTTCTTAGATGTTTCTTGTTATGGATTTAGTTGGAAGATTTGGGAACACTGGGGATTAGAGTTAGCCCTGTCCACTAGGATCCTTGTACGACCAGCTGGTCTTTAACTTTGTGCTCTGAGTCTGTGTTATCTCCTTCCCTCCTACTTTTCCATATCACACAATCATCTTTAAAGATCCTATGTTTTAGATGACTAGCCCAATTGAAAGCCTGCCTATTGATTAGCAAGCAAATCCTTTCCTGACTCCATTGCCCAATGGTTTTGAATATTTCCTGTAATATTTCACACCTACCTTATCCCTCTTTGCTCTTCCTGGTCTTACACTGAATCCTTCTTTCCTGATAACCAACAACCAAATAAATCAAACAAACAAACCCCGAGCCTTATAACTAGCCTAACATCTTTAACCTTTGAACTTCAAAGACATACACCTTTGATATATCATAGAGAGATCACTCTCTAGACCTAGGAGGGCTAGATCCTGAGGTCTGAAAGTGGTTTGATGTTGTCTCATCTTTTGGTATTTCCAACCTTGCCAAAACATGGGAACCCCAACATAATGGCGACTTCGCTGGGGAAATACATCAAAAGCTTGATTTGCAAATCACCGTGGTGGATAGTAAAAATTGTAAATCATCCACCCCATGCATCTACAATTCCTAAATCATTAAAATATCTACCTATGATCAAAGAGGTCAACGATTATCCGTGTTCACAAGACTCCACTGGGAGACCATGTCGTAGTACAACATCAACCATGCTAGAGATCTAGTCACTTCATTAATGGAAGACTCTGAAAAATTTGAAGAAATACAACCAAACCTCATAGCAGAGTTTCAGTATGGAATAGCAAGTGTACTGGAAGAAATTGAATGGGAGGACCTTCCAAAGATTGTCCCTCTTAGCTCACCTCTCGATACTCAGCCTGTGCTTAAGAAAACGTTTCTAGATTTGGTGGTTGAGAGATATGAAGCTGAGATCGAACTGTTGAACTCACAAGAAATATCATATCAGTTCCGAGACCCCAGAGCGTTTTTGGAAAGTCTCCCACCCCCTAAGAATGAAGAAATTCCACTACTTTTTGATATACAAGAAGAAGATGATCCGGTTCTCAAGAGCCGCTTTGAAGATGCAGTGGAAAATTCCATAATCGAAGCTGCCCAGGACGTAGTCAGCCTACCAATCATGGCAGGCCAGAAAGAAGAAAGCTTACATCACACGTTCTGCGATCCTATGGCAGAATATAGGGAGGCCCTGATCAGTCCGAATTCCCCAGCATTGATCCTTAGCACGGGCCAGATTCATTAGGAATGGTCACTACTGATGGTGACCTCAGTTTTGAAGAACTACACGCAGAGCACCCTGTGGTTATCTCTGACAGGCAGTCAGTGCTCATTTTATTTTTTGTTACTACTTGACTGGCTGCATTAGCATTATTGTATCACCTAAAACATCAGATATTTCCAGTAGAGTAGGGTAGGTAGGTAAAGCTCAATAAAGCTCATTCCATGAGCATGTAGTTGCTTACGTACTGTGTGTCCCAAGTAAGCCAGACATTCTAATCCCGGCTTGACTGATTTTCACTTTCTGTTAGGATGTAGAGAAGAATTCTGCTGGACAGTCTAATCCCAGTGGATATTAGATTAGGTAGAGAAACATAACAGTTTAATCTAGTCTCATGGAGAAATAAGGCTGGAAATAGAATAGGTTTATCTTCTTGTTTGTAAAAAATAAATGATGTAAAGGGTCTGCTAGTCCAAATGCACCCTGGAAGAGAAAATGATAGGATTGTAGGAAGGGTAGGTAGTTTGTTAGGAAATTTTTCCTCAACATATGATGTCTTCAATTTGTGGCACCCGATTAGAGAGAAATGGATGAGTCAAGCACTGCATCCTGCCTACTCCATAGTTCAATTTCTGAATTCTTGACTCCTTCAAGAAGAAGCCATCCCCATGTGGAGTCATTGTTAGCCCCTTATAAATTTCTTCACATGCAAGTAAGGGGATAATTTGTTTCATAAGCCTGTAAGGAATGCATTTCCCTTGTAAACACATCATCCTTGCAAATTTCTTTTCGTGTTCATTTCTCGTGAGTGTTTCCCTTGTTGCCTCGGTCAATAGGCTCGGCCGATAGAATTATGCTCCTAAAGGCTTTTTTCTGCCTTTTACACCCTTGCAAAATGCTTCATTCTCACCCCTTTGTTCCTTTTATCAAGGTCCCCTTTCTTCCCCTCTAAAACACCCCTACTCCCTTTTTTTTATGCTTAAACCCCCTCATTCCCCTATCGTTGCCCTTGGCTGGCCTTAAAATGCTTTAAAACGAGCCAAAAATCATATTTTCTACATGGTTTGGGCCTAGCCCCTTTTGGCCTAGCCCCCGCACCTTCCCCCACAAAACCCAGCGCTATGACCGAGCGCTAGCCCCGAAGGCGCTAATCTCCAATGTATATCGGGAGCGTTCCTAGCCATTGATCTTGGTAGATCAGACGGCGATCGTTAAATCCCGCAGCGTTCATGTTTCCCCCGCTCAAACCCCCGATCGCGCCATCGTCGTTCATTTTACCTGCCAGATCGATGGTTCGGAGTGTACCCACCCCTGTGATCCCTGTCGCGCACTATCCATAAACCCGGTGGTATCTATCGCACCACTTTTGGGCGGTAGGCGGTATTCTCCCATTTCCCAGCAATTCCATACAGCGTTCGACGCGTGGCTCCTATACGATTTCAAAACCGATTGCCCATCGCACGTTATCTTTCGGTACAGAACGCGCAGCGATATGCATATCAGCCGTCAGATCTGCCCTTGCCCATCCTATGGTCATCTCTCAACAAAGTTGCGCAGGGTTTAATCCATGGTCGCCGTACTCCTGGCCCACCGTTCGTCGTCCTCCACCGCATGTTCAACCATCGATCTCCTCTGAGATCTAATGGTCCAAATTTTTTTCCCCGCTGTTGACTTTTCCGTCGTCGCCTGGTCCCACCATGTCACCTCCACGTGTCTCACCGTACATTCGCCCCTCCCGTTTTGTATATTCATTCAAAGGGTCAATTTTAAGGTTTTTCACGTTAGTTTTCCTTTGCGCTCCGCCAACCTTCCACCAGAGCACTCCCCCGCCACTCCTCTGCGTTTTTTTGCCATTCGTCTATAGTCCCACTGTCGTCCTCACAGTCATCCACATCATTCGACCCCCCATTGTTTTCTTAACCTGTGTTTGTATTTTGCAGGGCTATTAGAGGCGAAAAACTGCCATGATTCATATGTACTACTTCAATGGCATGTTGCGTAGACAGAATTAAATCTGGAAGCTAGTACCACAGAGAAATGCTCGTAAAGGTAGCGGCGACATAAATATTATCCCAGGAAAGTTCAATCTCCACAAAAAACCTATCCAGCACCATTAAAGCCCAGATTCCTTGTACCGCACCTAAATTGTTGAAGCAGAGAGCGAAGGCACGAAAGAAGATATTTAATCCTTACGTTCGCGTAGTTTAGAGGCAAAGCACCAGATCAGTGATCCCATGGATCATGCAGAAGGTACAACACACAGAAATTAATGTATATCAGGGTTTCACATCAGCAGATTGTCCCAAAGGACAAAGTGCCCATATCAGTTCCATTATTTACCATGTTCCTGAAGATTTCCGCCTTAACCACAGTCCAAAGCTACCAGGGCATTTGTTTCACAAGCATGGCAGTCCATTCAGTCATTTTGTTTATGCACCAGAGTACTACACAGTATTGCAGTCAGAATACATTAGAGTCATATCAGAGTAATATGAAGTCTGAAGAAGATCATTCGTTCACCCAAAGAACACTAGAGATTAATGCACATGATTTATACAGAGTGGGTTTCGGCCTTCTTCCTCTTTTGGAGTTTTAATGCTGCATTTAGTTCTTCACCTACTTTCTCTTCTCCTCTGGAGCTATAAATTCAGGAAGAAACTCATTGTAAAGGTTTTTGATCAGTTATCAGAGAACTGCAAGTAGTTTCTTTTGAGACACAGTCTCTGTGTAAAGTTGTAAGATAGGTTGAAGGAGATGTTTTCAGACTGAGTATTCAGCTATTGGCAATGTTGTACTTGACTGGTGTTGCTTTTTAATATGACAAGCACATTTATTTGGATCCTGATCTGAAGCAGCAGTGATGTTTTCCTATCTTTGTGTTTACATTCATTTCATTTCGTTTCTACTGGCTTGCATCAGAATATTGGCATAGGATTTACCCTTGTTAGGTACCCTATGTTTCTGCTCTCCTTGCCATTGGTGTTTCTCTTATGAATTTATTATCTAAGAAATGATTTCAGTTGGTTTAACCAGTGTAGCGGATGATATTGCTTGCTCTATGATGTATGAATTAAATGAATTCAGTTCTTAGATGTTTCTTGTTATAGATTTAGTTGGAAGATTTGGGAACACTAGGGATTAGAGTTAGCCCTGTCCACTAGGATCCTTGTGCGACCAGCTGGTATTTAACTTTGTGCTCTAAAATCTGTGTTATCTCCTCCTCTCTTACCTTTCCATGTCACACAATCATCTTTAAGATCCTATGTCTCAGATGACTAGCCCAATTGAAAGCCTGCCTATTGATTAGCAATCAAATCCTTTCCTGACTCCATTGCCCAATGGTTTTGAATATTTCCTAGAACATTTCACCTCTGGCTTATCCCTCTTTGCTCATCCTGGTCTTACACTAAATCCTTCTTTCCTTATAACCAGCAACCAAACAAATCAAACGAACAAACCTTGTGCCTATAACTAGCCTAACATCATAACGTTCGAACTTCAAAGACATACACCTTTGATATATCATAGAGAGATCCCTCTCTGGACCCAGGAGGGCTAGATCCTGAGGTCTGAAAGTGGTTTTGATGTTGTCTCATCTTTTCGTATTTCCAACCTTGTCAAAACATGGGAACCCCAACACATGCGAAGGTGGTTTTTATACTAAACACTCGACATTCCAAATTCTCGTTTCCACATCATTTGGTGGGATCCTAATGAGCAACCTCTTTTAGCAGTTGAAGGTTCCTCTAGCATGGTAAGTATATGGAACCTTGAAAAGGAAACGGTTACAGTCTATAATAAAAGATGATCATGATTATTCAATAATTCAATCGAGATGTGGATCTTTGACACAACTGATGAACAAGAATGACTCTTAAAGTGCAGAAGCAACCATAGTGTGCCTCCTATGTGTATGAGGGATTAGGGTAGAATGCAACATATTTTATCTGTTGGGCAAGATCGAGCTTTCTGGACTTTCTTTGGTATACAGGATCAACAAAGTAGAGAACGTTTTGGATGAAGGAATCAAAATGCTTCCAGTCATTACTTTTGATGCAACTGAGATTCATGGAAGAAGCTAGTGAAATATTGTCACCTGCCATTGGGATGATCCTTACACATACACCCATATGGCATCTTCAGAACTTTGCAATTGGTGAACACATTGTGAAACCATGTTTGGAAGATTCAACACCAGTAAGGTCTTGAAGTGTCAATGAACGTGGAGGTTGTGCAGTACTTGGAATAGAAGAAGGGTGTTTTGAGCAGCTTAATCTTCCATCATGGATCAAGTGACATATATCGAATACAAGGAAAAAAAATGATAATACACACATAATAATGCAATGTTTGGTATGGCATGTGGAGAAGCAAACACCCTTTTAATAACAACGAAGACATTAAGGTGTGGAGGGATGCGAGGTAAAGTCCAATGAGAAATTGATATCCCATTAGTTAATAAGGTATACCACCCAGGGATAGTCTTCTAGAAACTGTGGCAGGTGAGGTGATTATTTATTTATTTGATACCACTACCATGCGACTATTTGTTGGGAACGTGGACCATGTCATTAATTAGTGTTTTAGTGGAGATGGGAAGTGGTTGTTGTCATCTAGTATGAAGGGAGGCATCATAATGTATGATCTCATGAGAAAAGTGAAATGCTCCGTGTGGATGAGCACAATGCCGACACCTAATCTCTTATTCGTATTATTTCGCCTTGGTCTCCTCGTGCCCTTCTTCATGCCTTTTTCTTCACGCCATTTTCGCCACGTAAAACTGCGCTCGATCCGTTTACCCATCGTTATTTTAGCTTCGGGGCGTGACATACTTTCCATATCGAGAGGCATATGCATGACGTTTTCTTCCACAGAATTTCATCTCCTCCCAACGTACAAGCATTATCTCCCAGAATGCGTTAATGATATTTAGTAACTTCCCATGCACGACACCATGGACCGTGACACTAAATTAGTATTTTAGCTTATATGTAAGTGTTATTATCCAACGTTGGATTTAGTCGTGATAGCAAAGAAAGTGGCAATATAGCTCCATCACAAATTGCATGCGCGTAGGTTTCGCACAGTATAACTTTTTTTCTCATTGTCATAGGGTTTGCGGGGAAAAGCGAAAACGCTCATTTGAACGAGCACAATAGCAATCTATGGAACGTGATTTCCACAGATGGCGGCCCTTTTGAAATCTCATCATACGTCTTGCGACTCTAGGGTTGTAATCTAGCCCTAATGATGTCGTGCATGCACCGAGAATGTTATATTTTTAAACGGAAAACATGGGACAAATGTAAAACCTTGATGATTTCCAAAGGATTAAAAAAATAGGGTAGAGAAAACAATGTAGCTCCCGCACCAAATAGCATTCGCTCTCTTGTCACACCTAGAGTGCTCAGCATTGGAATCGGGAATGTGACGAAGAACTAAAGAACGAGGATCCTTCTATAATTCCGTCATTACCTTTTGCGGTGGAACTTCGGTTAAGGTGTCATAGCTACCGCACGTCGCGCAACTATGTAATAATCGCATGTAAGTGTTGAATCGTTCATTTGTGCTTTGTAAGCCTCGCTAAAAGAGCTTCGAGCGCAACACATCATTCTACTTTTCAACTGCATGGAAAATGTTTAAGTATGGTGGCAACGAGGTTCAAGAGAGGCAAGGGTAGAAGCAGCTCAGAGTGAAGATTACCACCGCATGTGTACCTCATAATCCATCGTGTTGGCTGCCATAAAAGACAGGTACTCCTTTTCAAAATGATTAAAAAGCGCCTAATACCCTACATTCGATACATCGATAAATGCCTGAAAAAAAGAACACATGATCTCGCGGGAGGCATGTTCCTTTTCAACGCTGCTTCGTAAATTTGCACCGCGTATAACAAGGGCTACGTACCCCACCACAAATAAGCAACCCCCCTATCAAGTCGCAAGGTCACAAATACGGTTTGCCCAAGAGAATCTGCCACGTACGCGATCCCCCGACCATGCAGTACCGTGCGACCAAGTCACCAAGTCGTAGATCGAGCAGAATTCATCCAGGGTCGACTCACCCGAAGCCTCGCCGACTCCCCACCCAAGTTTGCGACCTAACGCGAATACACTACAAGATGCAAGAAAATATTTCTCGAGGTAGGGAGAGACTCATACTTCTATCCCACGACTCTCAAGTGGGAAATTATTTACATCACAAAGTGGAGCTAAGCGCACCTCATAAATCTTAGGCCTCCATGATCATAAAAGAAGCATTTTTCTTTCATAAAATGTAGTATTAGTGATTGATACAAAAACATGGTCAACTATGCCACAGAGGGCCGCTTTGACAACTTAATGAGAATGCCGCTATACGATCACTGGGATTGCCTTTTGTGAGCATCTCGACTTCATCTCTGTGTCTACAACTTCAAGGGTCGAAAGTATGGAAGATCCATATCTATCTAAGGGAGATAGAAGCGACCAAACCCATGTCAATGCCCACGTTTCATAAGAATTCTTTCTATATGTGTCATCATGTTCAATAAGAAGGAGGGCAGAAAGCCATGCATGTCTCACCAAAGTAGTTATGGGTCCACCTGCTTAGCACCTGAATCCATAGCTGATACCAACTGACGTTACAAAATGGTTGAAAAAGCACAAAGAAAACCCACTTGGAGCCATTCTCCCCGATGACATAATGGCACAACATTTGACCACATAGGGGTCCAACTAGTTTTAGGCGTGATAAAGTTATTGCACTTTTATATTGATTCCCTATACATGTGTGTATATATATATATATATATATATATGGCTAATTTAAATTTGCTCATACTCAAGTGTTATATGAGAAGATGCCGAAACAACTATGTCTACCCAAATTCGAAAGAACTACTAGCTCTCTCGGAAGGATGCAGATCTCGGGGTTTCAAATCAACTTCCTCAAAACCTCATGTTATGTGGATGCCCGATGTTGTGCTCAGAAACATAAACCATTCTCCCACCTATCATCACATGCAGAATCCCTTAGCGCTACAATGACATCACCGTAAAAATAGAGCCGATGTTTCATGACGAGGGCTAAGGTCGGCCTCCGTGAGAACAAGGTCATGATATCTCCGAAAAGGGAAATGCGTAGGAAGGATGACCGAAGGTCTAAGATGCAATTTTCCTCATAGGGCCCGCCGTGTCGCACATAGTCGCACTCACTCGTTAGAAGCTCCGACGGCGTAGACCCTGACCCGACCGACTAGGGTCGCAAGGTCGCATGATCTAGGGCGTGCTGCGGTTCGTGCATGCGGGAGGTCGTGGGTCGCAGAGATGGTATGTGAGGTTGTAGGTCGCCGATTGCCGGAGGTCAAAAATCGCAAAATCTCTTCGAGGGTCACGGTTGCAAATTCCCAAAGGTCACAAGTCGCGGAGGTGCGCCGAGGTCGCTAAGTCGCATCCCCTATTAATGCTCGATGGTGTGACCCGGCCGACCCGGCCGACTAGGTCGCAAGGTCGCGAAACCCGATCAAGTCGAGAGTCGCAAGTCGCTGTCGCTCGTGTCGCAGGCTCGCGATCGCAGGTTGCACCAACAGTCGAGAAAGCAAAAATTTAGGGAGCCCAAAGGGAAAGCTTTGCTCTATAAATGCTTCCTTCGAGAATTTGTAAATGATATTTTGTTTGGGGACTTGAGTCGAGTACATTTTATTACCGAAGAGATTATACATTTGTGAGCATGAATACAAGAATTTTTGAAAAATCCTCCTTTGTGGATCCGGTGTTGTCACATGTATGAGCGCTATTGAGTATTATATTTTCAGCTTTCGAACATCTTTAGGATTAAGGAAGCGTATCTTCATTCATATCACAATTGAATATATGTTTTGCCGAGTATGTTAATGGTGGTTGAGTTCATTTCACTTTCTTAGTGAATGTTGATGATTTTGTTTATGAGAATTTGTGTTATCATTTAAAAAATTTTAGGAAGTGAAGGGTGTTCTTGCCATGAGGAATTTTTTTCTTTTGTGGTCGTAACACGTATTACAGACTTATGACCAGAATGATGTGTTGTTAACAACACCTCCTTCGGTACCCATGCTTTATTATTTCCTCTTGCTACTCATAGTGTTATATGTAAATTTAATGCATCAATCATATCTCTTGTATCATTTTGACTAAGTGTGTATCCACTCTGTTCTATAGAGTTTAAGCGAGACCCTAAAAAGAAAGGAGAAATCACGTGATGACCGACCCACACCCGGGACGGAATCCCTATTCCAAATCGGCTTCAAGGTCTAATTGGGACTTTTTTATCGGGAGATCCCCTGGCTGCTATTTGCGTGACATGATTTTCCCATCAATAGGTACTTTGGAACTGATCTTCTTTCGAGCCAACACCGAGGAAATCTTCAGGACCTGCCTCTTGGAGGATAGAAACTAGAAACAGGGGCAAAACCATAAAATTTTCTAGTAGTAACTTTAATAAGCAAATGATGAAAATAACTTTCAAGAATAATGTTTAAAGCAAACAGTGGGAGCGAGGGAATGCCAACATTCCCTACATCGCTAAGCTATATTGAATCATTCTTAAATAAACAAATTAGTGGAAAACATTGAGATAAAGCTTATCGCTAGAGAAGGGTACTTGATACAACGATGAGATCCTAACTCTATAAATGTTGTTCTTTATCGGAGAAAAGTGAAAAAAATGACATACATAGAAGGAAAAACAATAACAAAGAAAGGGGCACCAAATTGCTGATATAGACCAGGATCCCAAGAAACATCTTGCTATTGATGTCAAACTAGTTGGCTGATGATTCAAGTCCAATGTTTCGACTCAGACAATCATCTTCACTATTCAGCCCTAACTAATCTAGCAAAAACAAAGCTTCAAGGGCCGGTGAATACTATTTACAATTCGAGAAGTTTAAACTCAAATGTATTTCAAAGTTCTACAACCAATGTTTCTTATCTTCTATAGAGGTATTTATAGAAGAATGAGGAGGGGAGATCCGATAAAAGATCTCTCCGTAGAAAATTAATACAGATTAAATGACTTCTCGGCCTTTGAGGGCTCGATGGAGAAGTTTACAAACATTCTAGTCTCTATTAACTATTTTACATTTATGAATTAAAGCTCGGTGGGATCTTTTTATTGACTTTAAGGCTCTTGTGTCATGTTTTGGAGTAACTATGCAGATATTTTTATCATTTAAGTTCCTCGAAGTAACTCTTTGTCATGCTGTCGAGGCGAATATCTTCATTTGATCAATAACTTCGACCTCTCGCTTTTGAATGCTTTGAGGCACGGTGTGGCACTTATGGTAGTCTGAGGAATCAATTTGCCTCAATTGAGGGCAAATGCTGAGGCCAACTTTCTTGTCCTGTTAAACACTTATGATTTTCTTTTGATCTGAGCTTTTAATTTGGGGGATTAGGCTTTTGATAATCCATCTTGGCCGTAATCCCTCACAAATCGGTCTTCAATATTCTGTTTTGTTAGTAGCTTATCTTCAACACCGATACTCTCTAAATCGTATGTTGTAATAACACGTTGTCTTGTCGATGTGCAAGGCCACGCCTGGCTTATATTAGCATCATTGCCTCATGAAGCAATGACACAAGACATGGAGTAGAGCCCCATGAATGCGTTCCTTTGATGCAATAAAAGGCGTGGGAATCGTCATTCGACCTTCGACTTTCTCTTTAATATAATAGGAAAAAACCATTAATCCTCGCAAAATACAAACAAAAATTATAAAATCCCGTGTTTTTTGGAAAAACTCTGCGCTTCGTAGGCGTGGGAGGGAGGTTAAGGCATAGCCGTTGGATGGAAGCATCCAACGGTGGAGAGATATGCATAGAGGAGAGTTAAAAAAAGGATAGCAGAGTGATATATAAGTCTGATCCATCGATCTCGAGCAGAGATCGACGGTTGCAGGAGCGATCCAGGGACGTATAATGGAGAAATAGCGAAAATACAAAGAAAACAAAGTTAAAAAACCTTGGGTGGAGGGAAAATCAATTAAAAACCGAAATGGGTTCCAGGAAGAATACGAGACTATCTGGATGAGATTAAACTGATGGTTCGGATGCAATCGGAAGCATTCAATCGCAGCGGAAAAGAATTTGAACAACACTCGAAAACTTGTGATGTGATTAAGTGTTGATTGCTGATCCGCGGGGGATCGGATCAACGGTGGAAAATGAATCGGAAGACTAGTCGATCGGGAGGAACAAACAAAAAGCGAAGATTGAAAAAATGCGATGCGATGGGAGCATCTGGCATGCTTTGATTCGAGATCGGATCAATCTGTGGAGATTGTTTCAACTATGCTCCCAAAGCGAAAACCCTTTAATACTTGTGAAAACCCAAATTTTTTTATAAAATGCAAAGGAGTCTATGGTATGAGCTGATGTATATATGTGAGGGGATAGGGCACCCGATGCCGGGGTCTTTGATTATATGGAATGTGAAGGGCTCGGGGCTTTATATGAAAAGGGCCTATCGCAATCGAAAGGTCGACCTTCGTCTTTTTTATCTAACCATTTTGAAAGTTTGCGATGCGATTCGGCACGCTTGGGACTTTTTCAACCTTGGTCTCGGGCATAAGTCATATGAGTAAAGCAGTAAGAGGGCAGAGTTTATACAATGAAGGGCCAATTGCAATCGGAACTTCAGGCCCCTGTCTTTCAATCAACCCATTAAATTTTTTTTGATGCTGATCAGGGACTTCGCCTTGCGCTTGGTTTTACAAAAGAAAACAAAGGACCTGTCTATGGAGATATGGGACTTAATCACATCAGAAGTTTTGATGTAGCCCTTTTCTAACCAACCCATTTGTATTTCTCCGATGCGATCACAGCGATCGGGTGTTTTTCAATCTAACCATTTTTATATTAACACGTGATTCTAACGCATTAGACCAAAACTTTGGAAAAAAGGGTTTTTTGGTTTTCACAAAGAGAAAAAATACCACCGGGGAAGAATTATTACAAGGTTTTAAGCACCCGAGGGTGGGCCCACGAGATATATGAAAAATAATATGACGTTTACAAACCCGGGCTAATCGCATCGTAAACTTTCGATGCGGCCAAATACTTGCGCACTTAGATCTTTGCGATGCGATTGAGCACCTTGTGAGCTTTTTAACCTTGAGTCCTGTGCATAAGTCATATGAGTAAAGTGGGGGAGGGTAGAGTTTATGTAAAAGGGTTTTCAATCAGCATCGGAGAGAAAAATATGTAGGGTGCTTTTCAATCTACCCATTGCATTAGAAAACATAACCACGGCGCTGATTAGACCAAAACTTAGGGAAAAAGGGTTTTTTGACCTAACAAAGGGAAAATATCTATCGGGTGGTTTATTCATTAGTTTGGAGTGCCCGATTGCGGGCCTTTGGTTTTATGTGAAGCGGCAAAAGAACCGGGGCTCATATATAACGAGCTGACTGCATGGAGGTTTTTTATATGAAAGCCAAAGACTTGCGCCTCACTGACGTTACTCCGATGCGATACGCGCCGATGGGAATAATGCCCGGTTGCTAGGGAGCGAGGGCATATAGAGAAAGTGGTTTTAAGACTTAGCCCAAGGGGGCTTAAGTCCATAGTAATAAAAACTTGTTTTTTATGAAAATTTTCGCAGTTTTCAATGGATTTTCGGTTTCGCTATAGTTTAAAAAGGAGTTTTAAACTATGTAAAGATTATTTTCATGAATGGAAGAAGAGGAATCATGAAAATGGAGGAGTTTTATGGAAAAAAAAGGGGAGAAAATGAAGGTTATTTTTGAGTGGGAGAAGGGGGAAAATGATGGTTTTTCAGCGAGTCTTTTTCTCATGAAATTAGCACAATTTCGAGTATAGAAATGGCAACGACGAATGAAGATTTTGGATAGAGGCATGAGGCCTTCCGAGAGTCTTCAAGAAGCCAACGCTTTTTAGCAATAAAATTTGTTCCTTGAAGGCTCAAAAATTCTTAGCCATCCTTTTTTCTATAACAAATTTTATGGAGAGTGGCTAACACATTGCACACTTTAACTTGGGTGATGGCTGCGCCTATGGACGCATGATTTCTCTACGATCGAGAATAATTTGAGAGGTTCTACCAAAAAATTCGTCGTATAGTTCGAAACTCAAGCGACCGATAGGGGACTTAATTCAATAAACATAAGAATTCATTCCTTCTAGAGATTTGTACTACAATGTTATTCGTATTCTGAATCTTTTTTCCAATGTATTACATGCCTCGATCACGGCACATATCATTTTAGTATTGATACATGAAACACATCATGCACCACATATGTGACTAGGTAATGCCAATCGATAGGCACGTGATCCTACTCTTTCCAAGATTTGGAAAGGTCCATAGAAGCCGCGAAAGGAACCAACTTGGCACACAAATTCCACCTTAGAGTGCTCTTCTTCTAGGTTTGATTCTCACATAAACATGACCACCACTTCAAATTCCCGATAGGTTCTCTCTTTTGTCCCGCATAAACCTTAGTGCCGATCTTCGAGAAACTTTCAGAGTTTTTGTCTAATCTTCTTTTTACTTCCGGCTCCATCTCACCCAACATCTCTAGGTCAAGCATTAGTTTGGTTTCTATATTGCTCGATTAATGGGAGTTTGAAATTGTCTCTCGTATAAGGCTTCAAATGGGCTCATTTTTAGGGGACTCTTGGTAACCATTATTGTACACGAATTCGACCGTATGTAGATAATCTTGCCACTTTGTAGGTTTTTGCATTACATACATGCACAACATGTCTTCCATGATTTGATTCACTCACTCTTTTTGTCCATCCTGTCTCGTGGATGACTGACGATGACTGAAGTTAACTTCGTGTACCCAATCCGATAAAAAGGGCCTTCCAAAAGGCTAAAGTGAGAATTTACATCTTGATCCGAGATGACTATTTTTGGGATTCCATGCAACCTAAATATTTCTCTCTATGAAAATATCTCGCAATATGCACGCTTTTGTAAGTGGACTATACAATTATAAAGTGAGTTTCCTTGCTCAGTCTATCAACCACTACTTCATTATGGAATCATTATGCCTTTTTATCTTCGTAGAACATGAATAAAATCTAAGTGAGTATAACACTCCATTTCCATTTAGAGTATTGTAAGTGGGCTGAAACAATCTTGTTAGATGCTAATGCTCCACCTTAACCTATTGAAATTCCAAGAACTTTTTAAATATTCAAGAATATTCTTCCACGTATCGGCCAAAAATAAACTTTCTTTGATTGCTGTCATCATTTTCTAGTATCCTTAGTGTCCAAAATAATTACTATGATGGTATTCATCTAAGATGAGCTCTTTCAAACTTATTTTATTTGGAATATATATCTTTCCCTTTAAAATTTAAAAGTTGATCTCTATTAATCACATAATCTAATGGTTTTTCCTATTTTTCTTCTTCCTTTGCTTGTTGCATATAGGAATTGGTATTCGAGATCTTTCTCAACTTATTCTTTTATTTGCAGTCCTAAAATTCTGAATTCTACCCAGTTAAATTATATTTCATACATGCAATGCATTTTTTTGCTCAAGGCATCGCCCACACGATTTTCCTTGCCTTTAACATGCCGTGAATGTCAAAATCAAATTCACTTAAAAACACATTCCACCTTGCCTGCGTGAGAATTTAAATTACATCTTGTTTAGTAAGATAGTTGGCTTAAACTATTGTGACTCTGTCTTTAGCACGAACCTCTTTCCCAATAAGTAGTGTCTCCCACATCTTGAGTACGTACAATACCACTGTCAGCTCAAAATCATAAGCGGAATATCGATGTTCATGACCTTATAGTTTTCTTCGACTCATAGGCAACAACCCTTCCCTAATGAGATAATATTGCTCCCTACTACTCCTCCCTTGCCAGCATACGATGCATACTTCAAATTCCTTTGTTGGGGTACGACTACCCTAAACATAGGGGCGATGTTTCAGCAGAGTGTTTCAACAATTCAAAACTAGCATGACATTCGTTGGTCCATTTAAACACCTTCCCCTTTTCGACTGCCCGAGAGATGTATTGGGAAAGGAAATTTTCGATAATCCTTCAATGAAACACCTATAATATCTAGCCAATCCCATAAAGGAATGTACATCTACCACATTCTAACAGGGCACTCTCCATTCCATGATAGTCTTTATTTTCTTAGGATCTAATGCTGCTATGAATTTAGCGGAAATGACATGGCCTAAATATTGTATTTTCTCTTTGAAAAAGTCAAATTTGTTGAACTTGGCATACAAATCGATGTTTCCTCAACATCTCCACACTTTTCTTAAGTGTTCCTTGTGCTCTTCCATGTTTCTTGAATAAATCATTATGTCGTCAATAAATACAGAACGAACTTGTCCAAAAAGGGGTGAAATATGCCATGCATCGTACTCATGAATGTTGTTAGTGCATTGGTTAAACCAAATGGTAATACCATGAAAGAATAATGCTCGTATCGAAAAGTGCGAGAAGGTTATTTTGTAAATTTCTTTACATCTTTAATTTGGATACTGGTGATACCCGTAACTTAAATCTATCTTTTAAAATACAATGGCTCCTTCACTTGGTCAAACATATCATCTATACGCTTAGCGCGTATTTATTCTTGATTGTCAACTATTTAGTTTCGCTTTAATCCATGCACATTCGCATGGTTCCATCCTTCTTCTCGCATGAACAACACCGCCATACTCCCCAAGGGGATACACTTGGTAAAATATACTACCCTTATCCAAAAGTTCTTGTGAGTTTCATTTTCAATTCTGTTAACTCAGGGTACACTCATCCTGGATACGTGTGCTCTTTTGATACTCTGGTGTTGTGTCGCGCATTAATTCGATAGTGAAAATACGATGTCTCTTTTGGAGGTAATCTTGGTATATTTTCCGAGGGAAACACACATCCATGAATTCGTGTACTACTCGTATATTTTCCAACATAGGAGTGCTTCTCCTTAGATTTATGAAAAATCCCACTTGGATGGCATAAATATGGCATCCTTATTTTATGCTATTTACCTAACCGAGATGTTGTGATGGGACGTAATTCTAGAGGTTTCTTGATTCTTTGCAATTCTTGGCATCTCCCATCTTTAGCTTTGAAGTATATGATCTTATCCTTACGGTCTGACCGTAGACCAATGCCTTTCAACTTTCAGTCCCATCCTAGTAGTATGTCATAGGAACCCAAAGGTATAATATTCAGGGCTTCTACTTGTAACTATTGGTTTCCAATTTCCAAAGAATAGTTGTAGAAACCTTGCCATGAACCCTTCCTCTTTGCCCCGATCGCTAGCTATATCAACTAGGGGTTTTTTAATTTACGGTTTTGTAAGTTACATTTTTTTCTACTATTCGGGGTTACTTATAACTTAAATTAGCACCCGTAGTCAACCAAAATAGAAACAGCAGCTTATGAAAATAACTTACCTTCAAGTTTTATCATTGTCGGTTGGTAATCTTCTTGTCGGTCTTTAAAGATGCCGCATTAATTCTGTGTATATGTTCGAGCTACATCCCCACCATAGAATCCTCTTGTAGGGTTAGATGTTGTTTCACCTCTCCCACGATGAGAGACAATTCTTGTAGTAATGTGCTCTCACCGCATCCCCAACATTGTAGGGGGATGTTTCTAGGTTTGTCCATGTTTTGGTTTAGTGGAGGCTTCGTGGGTTGTTCCTGCGGCTTGGCCATTTCCGTTCTCTCGGTGATTTCTACGCAAATTGATTACTTATCGAATCTCTTCACGTGAATTTTTAAAAATTCCTAGACTCCGTTATTTTTAAAATTTGAATTACTTTTGTCGTTTCTTTCGCGGCTAGTTTCTACATGTGTCTCTCTGTTTTCACTTGGACTATTGATAGCAAATTCGTTTCTTTTCGAAATCACCTCATCCATAGTCTTAAGGTTTTAAAAATTCGATTATTTCTTTCATGTGAGCGAGGTAAACTACTCAAAAAATGCGTTGAACTTTGAGAAACGCTTCTCATCTCTTAGGTAAAGCATATCTTAACAAGAAGGATGTGAACTTAGTTATAAACTCATCCATTGTCATTTGTCCCAGCCTTAAATCATGGAATTCCCTAGATTTTTTAGCATAGAAACACTCTACTAAATACTTATCCTTGAAATATTATTGGAAATCATCCCATGTCACGTTTTTTTGTTCTTCAATACTTTGGACATTCTTTACTTCCTCACCACCATAAAGTATATTTCTCCCTCGCTTGATAAATAGCCAAGCGAGCTTTTTGGTTGCTTCTATTTTCATAGACCTAAAAGTACTTGTTCATATTAGTAGCCAAGCCCTGACCCACCTCTTTACTTCCTCCATCAAAATTGGGAATTTTGGTTTTTGGAACGCACTCGTAGTTTCCACTTTTTGTTTCTTTTTATTTATTGACTGATCAAACACATTAGCAGATTCAAATTCATTATAATTTTTGTTTTTATTTATTCATTGTGAATGACTTTCCTCTCGGGTGCGCATCATTAGTTGCCTCATCGTGTTCAATCTCTCCCTGTGTTCTTTCAGTATCAGGTGGAACTATTCCTTGATTTCAGCTCTATTGGAAAGAGCTTTTGAGAATCCTCTCACAGTCTTGCATCAATATTTCATTGTCGCTCCTTGCCCGACAATTTATTCCTCAGTAACTTTTGCACTTTCATCATTGCAAAGACACTCATTTTGATGTTGTTGTTCACTCCAATGATCTGGTTGATCCGTTGGTGCTGATCTACACTCAACTGTATCCACATTGTCTGAGTTCGATTTCAGGAATGGATTGCGATGGAGGTTCCCCTACATTCGCGGGGAACTTTATGCGTCGATCCTCTTCTCATTATATGCTTTCTACTTTTTGTGCACAATTTACACGCAGTCGATTGTTATTCGGAGTGACCCATTTGGGTCCCAGTCGTATGAACATTGCTTTGATAAATCCACTTGTGATGCTCCATAACAATTTTTATTTTTTTATAACTTTTTCCATCACATATCTCGTTTGAATGATGATAAATTATTATTTTTCATTAAACTATACAACATTACCGCATATTTATTTAAATGACGGTTAAATTTTTCTTTGTATTAACTATGCATAACAATACATCTAATCAACATTTCTTACCTACATACATCTCTATCATACCGCGATGATGGCACAAGACCACATGAAATATTATTCTTAATTATTAGACTAAAATCTATACATGTTAACACTTATACTTACCTCGTGACTAAAAGCTTAATGTACATTATATATTTTTAGTACTGATAATTATGATTCATATCCATATAAATCGAAATTTCAATATGGCACTTTACTATAAATTTATATCGGGTCCTACGCCATAATACATGTGTTCTAAAATTAGAAATTAATTTTCTAAGGTACAAGTCTTGATCCATATCCGAATTAATCGTGCCACTTAGCGGGAGATTAGTTGACATTTGCAATTATTTGTATCATTGGATCTATGGGATTGAGATCGAGCCTGGGCCAAAGGAATGAGAGTTGGTTGAGGGTTAGGTTAGTCGACCTCTCCTCTATCCCTAACTATTTCTCCCATTTGCATGAGCGGTCGGCTACCCTCGTCTTTTCCGCTCTGTGGTTTCGTCTCCACCCGACCTCCTTCTCTTGCGTACGATCCAACACTCCTATCCAATACTCCTCGGCCTAATCACAAGCATCGTCTTCACATATTTGCAAACAAGTAATGAAAGTCCGGTGAGTTTCAAAGTTCTTTAGCACTCTTTAGTGAAAATTTAGTCTTTCTTCCTTTTGTGTATGTTATTTGGGAAACTCCAATTTTGCTCTTTGGACAGCGGTCCCACTGTCAAGCAGTTGTTGGGTTGATCACTGCGATCTTTGATATGGTTTTCATTGTTCCTTTGTTTGGTCTCTTTAAACTACTGCATAATACCATGCGAGTTCTATGTAGATGGTAAGACATTCCTATTATCCCTTGGGAGTTCAAGCTATTAGCTCCATCACAACCTTTTAGGTGAGTCTTCCGTTATATATATATTTCTACTTTTTTAATTTATTTACAAGTTTAATGTACTCCCTTAGGTTAGGGTTTATAATCATGCTTTCTTTTCTTATTTTGTTGTGTTAGGTCTCATCTTCGACGTTCTCTGGCTTTCTTCTTTTCTTTCGAAACTCTCGCATCTTCACTGGATATGGTAGGTTTTATAGATTTTGAGTGCTCACAAGTTTTAGAGTCATAATCTCTCACCTTTTTATCCTGTTGGGTCATAGGTATGGTGATTTTGTTCCTTCGACCAAATTTTGCGAAGTGTCGCACACCATGTCGATCTATTGTCCCCCTACATCGTAACCTTCCATCTTCATGGGCACGTGTACGTCATGATCACTTCGATTTTGTCTCTTAAGTTTAAATGAAGGCCTGTCTAAGAACTTCGGGTTTTTTTTACTCTTCCATTTTTGAGAAAGCTCCTATGGCTGCTGCTTCATATTTATTCGTGAAATACAGTTATAAGATACGAACTATATTAAAGAAAGTAGCTAATGCGTATGGTCTTGTTCATTGATTATAAATTCTCATGCATGGAAGGATCTTAGGTCGGTACTATAGATTTACATCTATATTTTAATTGAAATTCCATTTCGGGCTTTATTTTAACTCTTGTTTAATTATATAATGTTTTAGTCAAGCGATTTTCTAAGCGTAGTCATTTGGTGAGTCTTTATTTGTGCTATCAACAAGATTTTTTTATTGCTTGCAGATTTCATGGTACTATGAACTTAAAGGCTTGTTGGCGTTATCAACTATCAAATTATGTATAACTCGTTCACTGCTACATACATATATATATATATATATATATATATATATATATATATATATATATATATATATATATATATATGCGACTTGTAATTTTTGTTCAAAATTTTATTCCTCTAAGTTGTTCTCATCTGTATTTTTTTCATTTACCGATACAATTGTTTTATTTCTCGCATGTTTGAGCACTAAAGATCATGCGTAGTTATATGTGTGCCTTGACTTTTATCCAAATATAATCTAGTTATTTGTAACGATACAATTCTTATGATGATAGTATCATGCTGCCAAATACATTTCCTATTAAGATGCTTAATAGAAAATCAATCTTTTGATCTTTTCTTGTTATTCTTTTTAGTTTACTATCTAGACTTGATGACCCGAGTACCATCATAGTTCTGGGTTATTTATCTGTAACCCTAGTCCGAGTATAGCATGCAGAAAAAATGATGAGACGACCCGTTCTATCCATAGTGTGTTACTCTGAGACTAAACTAAAAATCTCTTCATCATTACATATATGCAAATATACATGTGTTTCTTCTATATTTTTATTTTCTTTTAAAATAGTTTACACTTATACATAAGGGTTTCTACCGTAGTTCACAAGAATGAGAGATTAGAGTTAAGTCTCTGCTCCTAACAAGTTACTTCTCATATTATATACATTTTTATATACAGTCAAGCATGTGCCTTTTTTCACTCGCTAATACCTACATGTAAATATTTGAATCAAGAAGAATGCATTAAAGAAAACAATTACTACTTTTGTGTTCGGGCTTTTCTATCATTTACGGAAGTATCTATCTATGTAACTTAGACTCATGAGACGCTTCATAATCCTTATTTTCACGTAGTCCGAGCTTACTAATATCACTTAAGACTTATGATGATGTCCTCCCAGATCTTGAGAGAGGCTATTACGTCCCTTTCGTCTCCCCGTGTCTCTGCACTCAAAAATAGTGTTTAACTAGTAGTAATTCTGTTGAAACCTCAAGACCTCTAGTCTAGTCTTAATTTTCTAGATTCAGAGGTTTGTTGAGTTTCCACGCCCGGTTCAAACCAGCTCTCCGGATTAACTCTCACCCTCTCTGCACTTTTTTGAATCTTTTTTCCAAAGTCAGCTTAGACCCCCTTTTCACATCACTAAGTTTTTCCTTTTATCCTACGAGGAGAAAGGTAATTGTCTTCAATCGGTTTTTCCTAACTACTCCGAGATCTTGGAATATTTTATCATCAACCTTTATGGAGACACATTCCATAATTAATTTATTTATTCAAAAACGAAAATAAACCATGTTCATTTTTCGGATGAACTTTACATGTTAATCTCATTAAAAAAATTAAATGCAAGAATCCCCCTTTTTAAAAATAAACAAAAATAGTTTTGGAAACAAATCCAGCTTGTTACACCCCTTGTAGTATCATGGCCTAGCTGTGGGGTTGACCAAATGCTTTAGAAATACATATGTGTAGTTGAGCTTATGGTTTGGTGGAAAATGGCCCATTCCAATTTAATTGGAAATGTGTGACTCATATAACTCTTTTCTTCACCTTCATGTAATATATGCACTTGATTTACTTATAACATATGTTTAAGGAGAGCGAAAAATGTCATTAATATCACAAATCTCATGGAGGAGTAAATTCTAAAGTTATCCACATGTAAATGCATTTTGAGTTGAGTTGCATAGATATAATGATTTTAGTCGTGAGTCATGTGCATTGGCATGCTAAGTTGATGCTCTCTTTAAATGGGATAGGATTCTTATGTGTATTTCTTTGCATGAGTTATTGGCTTGGTAGATATAATTTGTAATTTATATCTTGAGTTGTGATGTCTTGGAATCACATATCATTACATAATTTGATGTTGATGACTATGTTGAGTTCTACTAAGGTAACTTCGATACGAGTAGTGATTTCAACATTATTAGCCAATAGGTCCTAGTTTAAATACCTTATAAAATTGATACTTGAGAGTGTCTCATGGAAACTTTAGAAAAAAACATTAATTTCTAGGTTTTGTATCCATGCACACCTTGGAGCCATTGATATGTGAGATGATTGTTTTTAAGGTTGCTAACACTTAATGATATCTTTTTCGATAGACTAATGTATTAGATGGGTCATACATAAAACATATATGCCATCTATGGGAGCTTTCACTTGTAAATTTATGTACCCATATAAATATGAGATTTCTTAGAGTCTAATACTTCATCTTTTAAGGAGGAGGATGCTTTCAAATTTAGAGTGGAAGTCATTAACTTGTAACTTAATTTCTAGCTTGAACTCGAACTCAAAGTCCTTAAACTTAAGGAGTCAACCACTAGGACTAGTTTAATAAGTACTCTTTATTCTTCCATACTACCCATGGAAATTCAACATGTTTCTTTTATACGAGGTGACCTCACTATATAACTTGCTATGAAAATAAGCTTAATTAATTATCCAAACTCTCGTGGCATGTTGCATCTATTGTACCTTGTATGTGAAATTATTGCTCCTCTATTTTTTTTTAAGGAATTAAATTTTACTATAGAGCTAGGTGTAACACCTCAAAGAACTACCATATAGGTCAATTTGGGCATCATCCCCAAGACGTGGTCAAACTAGACATCATCCCCCAAGACCAATGAAATAGGGTCTATCATCCCCTTATATTTCTGGGTTCTACATCGCCCTAAGTGAAGACAGTTTCATTCATGGCTTCTATTGTACGATATTTTCCAAGGTTTGAATTATTATGTCATATCACCCTATCTGACTCACCAAATCTCACCCGCAAGTGACTAACCGTGTTGCGATTGCCAAATCCTCCATGCAAGGGTCCACTGAGTCACTTCTCAAACACTATTGGGTGTGTTGGTCACCCAGGGCGGAATTCTCATTGTTCCGAGAATCTCCACATGGACAACAAGGCTGTCTGTGAAGAGCCCATATGTGTGTCAAAATTCAAACCCAAATGTCCATCTAACACACTCTACGAACTTGGAAACATGTCTTTCACTATTATTATAAAGTCATTAATTAAGAAACTACCATCATTTTCCCTATAAATTGAACACTCATCCTAGTGTTAGGGAAGGAGAAGAATTTTGGTAAATTTATGCTATTGGATTCTCATGTGATAAGAAAGTGAAATTATTGATATGTTGTTGAGATAATGCTCGATGTGATGAGGCACGGAATGAAGTTGGAGACAAGTTGAAAACAAATCGATCCATTAGATTTGTAATATTCCCCTTTGTTGTATGCCGTACAACAAGACTCCAAAATTTTGAGATAATTTTCAAAATTTTGGGTTCCCTCCGCTCGCATAAGCCACTAGGTTTTCACCCAATCTATAATCAGTGGCATTTTCATGGCATATTCCCCCAACCCTCCGTAAACCTCTCACCTTTCATGAAGATATAATTTTGCCGTTAAAACATCAATGGTGCGAAGGGATCGCTATGCATGCATTCGAATGGAAACTTTTCGTGTATTAAGGATGTATACTAGAAGCCCTCCTACTACGTATCATTAGGCATTTTGTTTTGATACTTCGCTTAAACTCATAGGCTCAGGAAAATTATGTAGGGGGGTGGGAATCGTTCTATAAACGGTAACTTGAACTAATTAATATTATAATGTGGCATGCAGGTCAACCCCACAGATGATGTACCAAACAATATTGCTATCACATTGGAGAAATAAATTGGAACTCAAATGACAAGAGCGCACTAGTTAAGGGAATGATTAATCACGATTAAGCCACATCCTTCCGGAGGTGCATCTTCACTCCTCAAGGGGGAAGGTTACCTGATTCAAATGAGTATCTATTTATTAAAGCAAGTGGTGGTTTAAATCCGCAACAGATGAACTCCAAAAATCCCGAGGACACGTCTGAAGCTGAAATAGATGTGCCTGATATTTTTTGCATGGGTGAGTATGTGTTTGCTTTAGATGAGGAGATTGGAATTGTTTGCAGTGTTTGCAAATTCGTGAAGCAAGAAATAGGTGGCATTTTCCCGCCACTGATTGTAGAGGCTGGAAGAAGGTGAAAGAGGTGTCGGCTCGATAATATATTGCATGAGTGGCACAAAAGAAGAAGTGTGCTAGCTGTTAGCTACAATATATTTGTGTACCTAACTTGTGGGGGAAAACATATCCCATCTCAAGAGGCTCAGACTATTGGAAAATTGCTTTTGGAGAGCCTAGGTATTCTTATTCTCAATGAAGGTCACCAAGCTCGAAATAACCAATCGAAGATATGGAAATCATTGAAAAAGGTGAAGATGAAACAACGCATTATACTGTCTGGAACTCTTTTCAGAATAATTTCAAAGGACTTTTCAACACCTTGTATGTGGTAAGGCCAACTTTTGTTGATTGCTTCTTGGGTCAACGCTCTAAGTAATACATATACCCTAGAAAAGTAATTGCTAACAACAAATCCCACAAAGAACCATCTGAAGAGAATGAGAACAGATTAAGAAAGTTGTTCATGGATGAAATTGGGAACAAAATTCAGAATGGAAAAGAAGAATTTAATCAAACCCTTGTGAAGTTCAGGATTATGACTGATGATTTTGTCCATTATTATGAAGGAAGAGTTCTTAACAGCCTTCCTGGACTAAGGGATTTTGCTATCATTTTAAGACCGTCTTCAATTCAACAGACCATCTTAGATCAGATAAATTTGGAAGACAGAATCCAGAGGCTCAGTAATTTTGAATATGAAACTATGATTTCTTGTGTGTCTATCCATCCATCACTTTATAGGGACTTTGGCTATAGAAAACTTTCTGGTGTCGATATTCCTCATATTGAAGCTATCAGAAAAGACCCCCGTCAAGGAGTAAAAGCAAAATTTGTTCTTGACCTTGTGCAACTCTCCCAAGTCATCGAGGAAAAGGTGTTGCTATTCAGTCAAAACATTCCACCTTTAGCATACATGGTGGAAATGTTTGAGATGCATTTCTCATGGAGAAAAGGCAAGGAGATTTTTCAGCTAGATGGAACCCTTCCTTTAGATGAACGTCAATCAATTATTGACCAATTTAATGATCCAAATGGGGAGGCTCGTGTCTTGTGTGCCTCAATTAAGACATGTTCTGAGGGCATTAGTTTGACTGGGGCTTCAAGAGTAGTCTTTCTTGATCTAGTCTGGAACCCGTCCATTGTCAAGCAAGCTGTAAGCCGAGCTTTCAGGCTAGGGCAAAAGAAACATGTCTACGTATATCGCCTCTTGGCATCAGGAACCATGGAAGAAGAGAAGTATCAGAGGACTGTTTGGAAAGACTGTTTATCAAAGTTGATTTTTGTTTCTCCAGATGATGGAGATCCCAGAGTATGAGTACCGAGAGAAAAAAATAAACACTGTGTGAAGATAAAATCCTTGACGAGCTTGTTGAACTGGACAGAGAAACAAAGGTGGGGATACTTGGACATGCGGCTGATTTCCACGATAAGAGCTTAAAGTCTAGTGCAGTTGATAGAAATATTGACAGGTGACAACTTATGATTGCATTCGATATCAGGTGCGTGGGCTCCATGATGGCTAAAATGGTGTTGCGGGAGCTCATGAATCCCTCCATATTCATGAAGTTCAAGTCCTTCTTAACAATGGAAAACAATCCTTCATGCTTACGTGAGTTTTTTGGATAGGAACTGGGGTGCAGGTTGGAATATTTTGGCATTAATGCTTGCCACAAAGCCTTCAGACCGGATAAGTTGCTTGGATGCTCTGAGACTTTCTTTTTTATGCAGACCAAGATGGCCCGTGGAGCCTTCTATTGGGATCATTCGTTGGGGTTTAGGTTCAACAACTGTACGCATTGCCGAGGAGTAAATTTATGGTCCTCATCAGCGTAACAAGTTGGCACACTACATTGACCTTATGGAGAGGTTGAATCCTAATTCTGATTGGAATAAATGGCATGCATTACTGCCTGGAAAATGGCGTTTATTGTATCATACAGGGAGGAAAACAGGCATAAAAATTCATGAGGCTTCCATGAGAGTTCTTATTGCAAATGTTTATCTTAGTTTTTCGCCAATCAGAGACAACAAAAGAAGCTTTTCTATGGCAGCTGATATTGATTTCACAGTCATGGTTGATCCCCATTGGCCTCATGATAAAAGGGGCAAAGAAGGAAATCTACACATCACTTCAAATGTTGAGACGACAAAAGGCTAAAAAGGCTATTTATATAGTATATAATAAAAGTGGACCCGAAAGGCATCCCACATAGCACATGGAAACCCAGCCTCGCAAAACGACACTTGCCTGATGCAACAACGAAATTTCGTCCTCCCTATAGCGAGGCAGGTGATATTGATCACTTAGCAGCTACATTCTTATTCACTCACGGTGGTGTGCATGGAAATAATCTGATGAAGTCTCTCGCTTTGAAATAGTCACATTATCTATCCCAGATTGCCTCGGTCATTTTCCTCTTGAGTAGCAACCCATTATTTCTGAATGATCATCGAAATCCCTGTTGGGTCACAGCCTGGTGACACTTTGATGAGGTCGCACATCATGGCTCATCCTAGCATTTGGTAACACGTAGGAGCTTCCTTGGCTTCAACATCATTTCTGTTGAGGAGGAACATCAAGAGAGTTAACTATACATGCTTATTGAATGATGAACATTGCTTGGCATTTCAAAATTTTTCCTGCGCACCAACAAACGAACTCATGGTGGATATGCACCAATTACTTATACATTTGCTACAGAACAGGAATATGCAGGATTCCAAGATAGTTGTTAAACTCCCATAATTTTATTTCGATTTTTCCTTTTATGCATCTACGATTTTCTGCTTTCTCAACATATATATATTCACATATACGTATATATTCATATGTGTGTATGTATGTGTGAGGCTAGTTTAGTGTGTTATATACGGCTAATTTGATGTGTTCATGTTCAAACAGTATGAGGAGATTATGATAATGACCCAGCCGAAGAACTTTTCACTTATCCAAAAAATTCCAGTCCACTTGACGAGGGCTACGGCTGTCCCCCGGAAAAACAAGCTGCTGACATCTCCAAAAGAGAAATGTAGAAGGGATGAAAACATCAAGCCGCAAGTCGCAGAATCCAGGCTGGTCACAGGTTGTAGATTTCTTTAGGTCACAGGTTGAAAATTTCTTGAGGTTGCAGGTCGCAGATTGCTTGAGGTCGCAGGCTGCGGATTGCTAGAGGTCACGAATCCAGTGAGGTCGCAGGTCGTAATAGTGGCCGAGGTCGCAAGTCACAAAATCTACTAAGTCACAAGGCAGCCCAATTTTTAGGAAGACAAAAGATCAGGGAAGCCCAAAGGGCAAGTTTGGTCCATAAATACTTCCTTCGGGAGGTTGTAAAAGGATCTTTTATTTGGGACTCAAGCTGAGTACACTGTATTACCAGGATTACAGTAAGGTCGCATCAGTGGCTCAGGTCGCAAGTCGCAAAATAGACTGGGTCGCAAGGCAGCCCAATGGCCAGGAAGACGAAAAGTCAAGGAAGCCCAAAGGACAAGCTTTTCTCTATAAATATTTCCTTCGGGAACTTGTAGGAGATCTTTTGTTTGGGACTCGAGCTGAGTACATTGTATTACCAGAGGATTATACATTTGAGCATGAATACAAGCATTTTGAAAAATCCCTTTGTGGATCTGGTGTTGTCATATTTATGAGCGCTATTGAGTATTATATTTTCAGTTTCTGAACATCTTTAGATTAAGGGAACTGTATCTTCAATTCATATCACAATTGCATAACAGTTTGCTGAGTATGTTAATGGTGGTTGAGTTCATTTCACTTTCTTAATGAATGTTGATGACTTTGTTTATTATCATTTTTGTTATCATTTAAAATTTTTAGGAAGTGAAGGGTGTTCTTGCCATAAGGAATTGTTTCTTTTATGGTCAAAACAGTTTACAAGCATGACCCTAATGATGTGTTGTTAACAACACTTTCTTTGGTGCTCATGCTTTATTATTTCCTCTTGCTACTCATAGTGTTATATGTACATTTAATGAATCAATCATATGTCTTATGTCATTTGATTAAGTGTGTATCCAATTTTTTATAGAGTTTAAGCGAGACCCAAAGAAAGGAGAAATCAGCAGTAGCTGGACCCACACCTCGGATGGGATCCCTATTCCAAATGGTTCAAGGTCTAATTGGGAATTTTTACCAGGGAGATCCCCTACTGTTGGTCAGATAGATTTTCCCGTCAACAGAATTGGCGCTAGAAGGAGGGCTAGATGACAAGTTGAGCCCTTAGAGCCTGTAGTTAATCTCATATCTGTAATGGCTCGTTCCCAAATCATTCTCCCGAGATGTCTGTCGAAGTTTTATGAGCCTCGATGTCTCATCCCCGATGAACTTATGTATCAGTTGTCCCAGTTAAAATTCGATGGTGAAAACGGAGTATCCATAACCCAACACCTTTTAGATTTCTATGACTTTGGTGAATGCTACGAAATTGAAAATGAAGGTTTGATTTGCTTGAATTTCTTCCTCACTCTCGAAGGTCACGCTAAGCAATGGTGCCTCACATTGATGGAAGCTTCCATCCATTCGTTTGAACAACTCGCCAGTGAAATACAACGATTTTTTCATGGGTACGATTTTAAAAGTGTATTGATAAAGCTAAATGACATCAGAATGGAACCTCAGGAACCTCTAGATGAATTCTCTATCAGATTTTTTGATTATTGTTTTGAGTTCCCTGAAAGGGATGTTGATTGGAAATGTTTAAGTGAACAGTTCAGGTATGTGATTCTTGTTTCCATTGAACAATTTCTGTTAGCAACCCAGCCTGATCCTAGTGTTCCCTATGACTACCCGCAAGTTACCAGCTGTTCAGACTTTGTCCCTAATGCTTCCTTGTCCATCTCTCCCAGCCCAGACCACATTCAGGCCTCCGGGGAGAGTATTGCTATTCGTGACATTCTCTCTCCTCCTCCTGAGTTTTCAGGTAGTGGAGTTGTGACCTTGAAAGTTTTGAGCAATGATAGATCAATGCATGAGGATAAAGCCTATTGTACTACCTTTGAATCTTTCACGCACCCTGTCGAATCAAGGCTTGAAAACCAGATGGTCCCAATATCCCTCCAGGTTCATGAAACCTACCTCGAGCCCACTCAATGTCTCCCCAGACACAGTCCTAAATCTGATTCACATAATGATTATGAATTGAATCCTATCCTGGATGAATTTGATTCCCTTATAGGGCCTGCCAGATCATTTTTTTCTTTGAATGACACAAATGTGTGTATTGAAAAACCTTGTATGACTAACACCCCTGCGGCTCAATATTTTCGTTCGTTATTCCTTGATTTATTTCACGAGTCTGCCACACAAGTAATTTCTTCGAGACATTCAAAATTTCCTTATACTGGTATTAGCAACAATCATAAGCACGCAGATGGTGTTTCGCAATCACAGTTCAAAATCGATGAATCTTTTAAATCTGATCTACCTCACTCGGAATCTTTAGACAGCCATAGGGGCGATTTCCTGTCTGGACAACCTCAAGATGTCCTCTTTATTGATCCATCCCAGTTGGAAATTCCCGGGGAGCCTAACATGCCAGGTACCCGACTTGATCAAATCGATGGTTCCGACGATCACTGCTTATCTGAAAACATATTCACTCATACTGCTGAGGACTGTCACTTGTATCTCTCTGCTGACTATAATCCCCTTTATGAAGATCCGAGTACCTATCAAGGAATCAAAGCACTTCTGCTTCTGCCGACCGTTACCCCTAGTCCTTCTGATCCTGACAAGACCCCTCAAACTACTCCAACTAGGGTTTCTCAGCTTAGGGTTTCTGAAATAATGACTCCCAAGTACCATGCTCCTCCCAACATAACCACGTTGGATATCATTTCATCTGGGTGGATCTTTCATTCTAGTAAGGTTTCCCTAAGCACATATTCCTATCCCCCAGCAGCTGGTGTGCAACAACCGATATACCCCAATTTATTCACTGGTAAGAAAACATCGGCCATTGTCTCTAATACTTCCAGTTGTTGCCCAACCAGTACCAGTTGCAATCAGGCACCAACATCTGATTTTTGGCAAATCCCTCAAATGCCTGAAAACCTTACGGTAAATTCACCCCATCCTGGCAAAGGTAAAGAATCTGATACATTGGATTATGAATATGTCAGTGTGCAAAATTTCTTCCAAATTGATTCAAAGCCCACTGACATTGTTCAAATCACCACATTTCATGACCACAACAATCTGCCTGTTGGTCTCGCCAAGCAATCAAAGTTGGGAAGCCCCCTGCTCTAAGGTCCGGATTTTGTTCAAAATGGTAAGGAATTGTAGCCTCCACTAAAAGAGGATTCAGATCCCCATACCGACTGGGGCCTGGTGAGAAATCCCGAACTAGGGTTTCTATCTCTTAGATGCGCATGCACCTATAATTCGCCCGGCACATGCTTATGAGCTTCCACCCCGTACTGTCAAATCAATCATTCTCACTGACTGGCCTAATTCAACTTAGCTAAAAGTCAAGAGAGGGTCTCAGCAATTCAAGGTTGCTGAGGAAAAAATTATTAAGATTTAAAAAGAATTGGAACATGTTCAAATAAAAATAATCGCAAGCTCAACATATGTTGCTCAATGATTCACCTCTATTGGATGACTTAATTACATTGCAAGGCAGATATTTGGAGCAGTCATTCGTGATTTGAATCAGGTGTTGGCATTTTGGGGAAACCCAAATAGTTATTTTTGAGTAATGAATTGGGTATTAAAACAATCACTGCCAAATAATCCGAGTTTTAAGATTTCTTATAAAAATCTCAGAATAGTAGAAGCGGGGGCTTTAATGAGCAGGTTGCCCAGGAAGCTAATGCTAAGATTTGTATGTTTAGGTCTTACCAGATATTCAAAATTTTTGAACTACAATTAAGTGCATGAAGTTTTGGGCAAAACGATGTGATGTCTATTCAAAAGTAGCAGCTTTTCTATGGGTGTTAATTGGGCATTACTTATGACCAGAATTTGTCAGCTCTACCCAAATGCATTGCCTAGCATGTTGGTTTGCTGCTTTTTCCGAGTGTATACGCAGTGGCGCTGGCCAAACCCAATTGACTTCCGCGAGGAAATTTCCCAGAAATCCAAATATTTTTAAGAGATTTCAACAATTCTTCGAATGTCTATTTTCCCAGAAACGTCTTTTAAAATTGGATTTGACTTATTCTACAGAAATTCGATTTGTGTTTGACAATTTTGTCCGCATAAAAGATTGTGGATTCATAAAATGAATTTTAAATTCGAAGATTGCTATAAATTTCTGTCTCATCTTACACCAGATGAGTCCAAACCACTTTCAGAAACAAATCCAGTGGAATATATAACTACTCATCGAATTTATCTTGGTTTTCTCCTTGACTATTTTAAGGTTTTGTCAAACATTATAGGAACAGGATGGAGTTCTCATTCGGAACAAGGAGTTGGAGACCTGGAGATGTTGTACAAGGACAAGATAGTCTATTTACAAATCAATCTTCTTTGGGGCTACATGTGCCAGGTTTCTTTGATAAGATCCTTCCTATCAACAATTGTTTATTGCAACATAAAATTGCAAATCAGGTACTAGCAATTGCGCAGGAGTGTTAGCAACATCTAGCATCAAATATATCAGCCTATGATGTTCATATTCACCGGATTTCTAAAACATATTTCTTTAAGATCAGGCAGAGAAACTTTACCAGCATTTTAGAAGAAGCATCAAATTTAAGACGAGATGGCTCAGAAATGGTTCTAGATTTGTTTTGTGGCTCACAATTGCGTAGGGAAGCAAACGCATATAATATTGAAGTTGAATCAACGACTTGGATCATCTGGCTCATATCCAATGGTCTTGTGGCATCACAAACTAAACAAAACTTATGAGAGATAGTGCCCCCGCAAAATGGTTTGGTTTAAACCATTATTTACAAATTCTACGGTTATGATGCATTACGGCATCACTCAATATTTTCTCAAGAAACTGCTATAAGTGCTTCCGTAAGCATTTTTTGGTTTTCAAAACCATGGGTGATTTTGTCAAAAGGGTGTAACGGTGGGACCCAAAATACACCATTCGTTCTTTTAACTTCCAATCCTATTTTTGGTTTTATATTATATATTATATATATATAATATTAAAACAAGCATTTTGTAATTTTAATTAATTCCAAAATTTCCAAGAATCAATTTTAAAACTGATCATAACAGTTAGTTAGATTAGATAGCAGATATAAAAGCAGAGATAAGAAGAGGAAGAGAGGTTCCGGTTTTTGGACCTCTAGACAGTGATCTTTGTATTGAGATTTCAAGTGATTAATGAATGAAAAGCAAGCTTCTAGCATTCGTTGATATTGATGTGTCTTCTAGTTTACATAATGTATTTCTTGTCTTTGAATAAAATGAAGTATTGAAGCAGTAGGTCTCTTTTTACGTGTGTAAATAAGAGTTAAAACCCTTAATAGGCGCTCCTTCATTTTAATTGTTCCTTTCTTATAATTCTTCTAAAGTTTGAGATGATAGATTCTGTACAATAGCATATCATTTTGGGCTTTTTCCTTTCATTCTTCTTCTGATCATTTCATTCTATATCAGCAGATAATAGCATTGTGGGACATTTATAGCATTTGATTTTGAAGGTTTAATGATTAAAATCTGGAGGTGATTAAATAAGGATCAATATTTTTGTGACATAATTATATGAATGTCTTAAGCACGGATTCCTTTTCACAGCCAATGAATTGTTTCTTAAGGTACAACACACAACACCCTGATAGAGGTTGTTGGTTGGCTCGACCAACCCTATCTAGTGGATGTGCCTACAAATAGGCAATGGCTTACCTAGCGCCCATCAGACCTAGGATTGTGCATGAATGGATGTGTCATTTATAAATGTTGAGCTTCAAGAACATATTGCTGTGTATCAGGATGAGAGTGAAATTCAGCTTGCACCATCTATTCTGGCATGTTCTTTGGTAAGTATCCATGATCTTGCTGTTGCACCTGCTCTTCAGGTAAGTTTTGTTGTTACTGCACTTTTTTGGATACTAGCTCTGATCCCGAGCATTGTTGTTGTTGCAGGATGGGAACTAATGCGGTGGCTGCATTGGAAAGCTGATTTTACATAACCCGACCGCATCATTGGTTAAGCTAGGGTTTTAGGTGTAGGCTTGCTAGGACCTGTTAATAAAAATTTGTTAGTTCAAAGTTTTAATTAGGTTAAAGTGCCAAATTTTTTACTTTATAATTTAAAAAGTGTGTTTGCTATTTTTGTTTACGATTAATATCTTAGGCATCATCATGTTACAAGTATTTTCCACTCATTTCTTTTTCAGTCGCTGGTCGCTACATAAATAATCACTGCTTGTATTGCGCCTCTTTTCCATCTACGACTGGTTGATCGTTCTCGCACACGGCATTGCATTGCATCTTGAGCCTCGCCTATTACATTGCATCGTACACTCTCTTTCTCACATCATTTCTGTCATATCGCCTGCCACTGCACGAGCCCTCATTGAAACCCTACCACCTTGCGATCTTGTTTTGCCTCTATTGCTGAAATAATAATCCCATTGTTTGCATGAGGTTGTGGTGGCTATCTCAAGAGGTGGCTTCCTCGCAGGATAAATCATCGAAGTCACATTCTCAACAAGATGCCTATGAGTCTAAATTTATTAGCCAGGGAGATACGAGCCGATTATTTTTGGGAAACCTAATGAGTTTGAATGGTTCAATCACTGTAGCCTAAGCCTTGTGCCCAACATAGTCTTGGACGTCTTAATGTTCTATTTTGCACGCTTCGCCTATTGTGGTAGATGGGATGTGAAGGTTTGGCACAAGGGCAAACCCAAATCAAGATATCTTTCAGTTTCCGCAAAACAAGAAACAACCTCTTATGCTTGTAAAATAAGTCTGGATCCCTCATCTGCCCATGAAAAATAAGTGTCGTGAGCACATGAAAATAAGTTCCACAAGCACAGGAAACAAATAAGGGTAAAGGATCGAGAAAGGCTTCCTGCGCAGAGAGGTGATGCAATGACTTTGCCGGGGTACTGACCAGGCTCGCTGGCAGCGGAGCAACGCTTGTGATTTCTTGAAGTGAATCCGCCAGGGTACTGTCCAAGCCTGCTAGCAGCGGAGCAACACTGGAAACTTACTTTAAAAAATCCTGAAAATAATAAACCCGCTGCCTTGCTCTTCGCATCATCAACAACTCACTGGCGTCCGTGAGCTTCCGCTTTGATGTGTTCTGATTAACAAGACCTAGCTGAGGCACAGGGACTAGGCACATCTGTAAAGGCCAAAGTGATACAAAGGGTACCCGCAGCACTTGTTCAATATCCCCTTGCATCACTATCTGGACTCAGACTATTGTTGTGATATTGATAGAGATGCTGGATTCTACCAGTGGTTCGCCATTTGTTGTAGCCGCTACAACAACACCCAAAATTTTGGGGTATATTTAAAATTTCGGGTTCCCCCTCTGCTCGCTTAAGCCACTAGGGTTTTGACACGGCCTGTAATTAGTGGAATTCCTCGTGACCTATTCCCATCCCCTCGTAAACCCTCTCACCTTCATGACGAGATAGTTTTGCTGCAGCCACGCCATGTGCGGGAGGATCGCCATGCATGCATTCAAATAGAAACTTTTTTGTGTATTGAGGACGCACATTAGAAACCCTCCCGCCACAGATCATTAGGCATTTTGTTTTGATAATTCACTTAAACTCATAGGCTCGGAAAAATCATGTAGGGGGGTGGGAATTGTTCTATAAACGGTAACTTGAACTAATTAATATTATAATGTGGCATGCAGGTCGACCCCACAGATGATGTACCAAACAATATTGCTATCACACTAGGAGAAATAAATTGGAACTCAAATGATAAGAGCACACTATTTAAGGGAATGATTAATCACGATTAAGCCACATCCTTCCGGAGGTGCATCTTCACTCCTCAAGGGGGAAGGTTACCTAATTCAAATGAGTATCTATTTATTAAAGCAAGTGGTGGTTTAAATCTGCAACAGATGAACTCCATAAATCCCGAGGACACGTCTGAAGCTGAAATAGATGTGCCTGATATTTTTTGCATGGGTGAGCATGTGTTTTCTTTAGATGAGGAGATTGGAATTGTCTACAGTGTTTGCAAATTCGTGAAGCAAGAAATAGGTGGCATTTTCCCGCCACTGATTGTAGAGGCTGGAAGAAAGCGAAAGGTGGAAAAATATGCGTCATCTGATAATATTGCATGAGTGGCACAAAAGAAGAAGTGTGCTAGCTGTTAGCTACAATCTATTTGTGTACCTAACTTGTAGGGGAAAACATATCCCATCTTAAGAGGCTCAGATTGTTGTAAAATTGCTTTTGGAGAGCCCAGGTATTCTTATTCTCGATGAAGGTCACCAAGCTCGAAATAACCAATCGAAGATATGGAAATCATTGAAAAAGGTGAAGACGAAATAGTGCATTATACTGTCTAGAACACTTTTTCAAAATAATTTCAGAGGACTTTTCAACACCTTGTATGTGGTAAGGCCAAATTTTGTTGATCACTTCTTGGGTCAAAGCTCTAAGTAATCCATATGCCCTAGCAAAGTAATTGCTAACAAAAAATCCCACAAAGAACCATCTGAAGAGGATGAGAACATATTAAGAAAGTTGTTCATGGATGGAATTGGGAACAAAATTCAGAATGGAAAAGAAGAATTTAATGAAACCCTTGTGAAGTTCAGGATTATGACTGATGATTTTGTCCATTATTATGAAGGAAGAGTTCTTAACAACCTTCTTGGACTAAGGGATTTCGCTATCATTTTAAGACCGTCTTCAATTCAACAGACCATCTTAGATCAGATAAATTTGGAAGACAAAACCCAGAGGCTCAGTAATTTTGAATATGAAACTATGATTTCTTGTGTGTCTATTCATCCATCACTTTATAGGGACTTTGGCTATAGAAAACTTTCTAGTGTTGATATTGCTCATATTGAAGCTATCAGAAAATATCCCCGTCAAGGAGTAAAAAAAAAATTTGTTCTTGACCTTGTGCAGCTCTCCCAAGTCATCGAGGAAAATTTGTTGCTATTCAGTCAAAAAATTCCACCTTTAGCGTACATGATGGAAATGTTTGAGATGCATTTCTCATCGAGAAAAGGCAAGGAGATTTTTCAGCTAGATGAAACCCTTCCTCTAGATGAACGTCAATCAATTATTGACCAATATAATGATCCAAATGTGGAGGCTCATGTCTTGTGTGCCTCAATTAAGACATGTTCCGAGGACATTAGTTTGACTGGGGTTTCAAGAGTAGTCTTTTTTGATCTAGTCTGGAACCCGTCCATTGTCAAGCAAGTTGTAAGTCTAGCTTTCAGGCTGGGGCAAGAGAAGCATATCTACGTATACTGCCTCTTGGCATCAGGAACCATGGAAGAAGAGAAGTATCAGAGGACTGTTTGGAAACACTTCTTATCAAAGTTGATTCTTGTTTCTCCAGATGATGGATATCAAAGAACTAGAGAAAACAAACAAAAAATACACTATGAAGATAAAATCCTTGACGAGCTTGTTGAACTGAACAGAGAAACAAAGGTGGGGATACTTGGAGATGCAGCTGATTTCCATGATAGGAGCTTAAAGTATAGTGCAGTTGATATCAATATTGACAGGTGACAACTTTTGATTGCATTCGATATCAGGTGCGTGGGCTCCTTGATGGATAAAATGGTGTTGCGGGATCTCATAGATCCCTCCATATTCATGAAGTTCAAGTCCTTCTTAACAATGGAAATCCTTCATTCTTGTGTGAGTTTTTTGGATAGGAACTGGGGTGCATTTTGGAATCTTTTGGAATTAATGCTTGCCACAAAGCCTTCATACCGGATAAGTTGCTTGGATGCTTTGAGACATTTTTTTTTATTTTTTATGCGGACCAAGATGGCTTGTGGAGCCTTATATTGGGATCATTCGTTGGGGTTTAGGTTCAACAACTGTACGCATTTCCGAGGAGTACATTTATGGTCCTCATCAGCATAACAGGTTGGCACACTACATTGACCTTATGGACAGGTTGAATCCTAATTCCGATTGGAAGAACTCACATGCATTACTGCCTAGAAAATGGCATTTATTGTATCATAAAAGGAGGCAAACAGGAATAACAATTCATGAGGCTTCCCCGAGAGTTCTTATTGCAAATGTTTATCTTAGTTTTTTTCCAATCAAAGACAACAAAAGAAGCTTTTCTATGGTAGCTGATATTGATTTCACAGTCATGGTTGATCCCCATTGGCCTCATGATAAAAGGGGCAAAGAAGGAAATCTACACATCACTTCAAATGTTGAGACGACAAAGGGAGAGAGAGCTTACAACTCACGCGACTCCTCGACTGTGCAACCTCCACTCAAGTCATGAAGTCGCAGGTAAGTGCATCCAAGGGAGATTGCGACTGGTGTGACTCTCCAACCACGCAACCGCAACCCAAGTCGCAAAGTGGCTACGTTTTCTTCCGGCCATGAGATGCGACTTAGACTCCAACGCGACTGTGCGACCTCCCCGAAGTCGCAAGGTCACAAAAGAACATATTCAAGAGGAACCGCGACCGGTTAATTTCCTTTACCAGGCGACCTCTACTCCATAAGTGTGACCTCCCTCGGAGGCAAATACCCATGCCCATCTGAACGCAGAGCTGCATTCTTGAAATGAGATGGGCACATGCTCGATTCATAGGCTAAATGTACGCCGAAACTCATAATCAATTCCTCGACTGCACCAGTAGAACAAAAATGTGATCTCTATTTAAGTCTTGGGAGAGTGCACCCGTCGCAGTTTTGCATGACGTTAGGAAAGTTGATACCCACATACACCACTTGGAGTATTGTACATCTTCTTATGGTAGGGAACAAAGGGAATAGGACCAGGTAGGCTGCTAACAATGCGATATACGGTGAAAATATTATCTGGAATAATGTAGCTCCCTCGACTGTACAATGCGTACTAGGGTGGTTGGCTTCGATATGGTAAATGATAAAAGTGAACCTGAAGGGCGCCCCACATAGCACATGGAAACCCCAGCTCAGTAGACAAATAATTTCAAGCCTGATGCAACAACGAAATTTCGTCCTCCCTATAGCGAGGCAGGTGATATTGATCACTTAGCAGCTACATTCTTATTCACTCACGGTGGTGTGCATGGAAATAATCTGATGAAGTCTCTCGCTTTGAAATAGTCACATTATCTATCCCAGATTGCCTCGGTCATTTTCCTCTTGAGTAGCAACCCATTATTTCTGAATGATCATCGAAATCCCTGTTGGGTCACAGCCTGGTGACACTTTGATGAGGTCGCACATCATGGCTCATCCTAGCATTTGGTAACACGTAGGAGCTTCCTTGGCTTCAACATCATTTCTGTTGAGGAGGAACATCAAGAGAGTTAACTATACATGCTTATTGAATGATGAACATTGCTTGGCATTTCAAAATTTTTCCTGCGCACCAACAAACGAACTCATGGTGGATATGCACCAATTACTTATACATTTGCTACAGAACAGGAATATGCAGGATTCCAAGATAGTTGTTAAACTCCCATAATTTTATTTCGATTTTTCCTTTTATGCATCTACGATTTTCTGCTTTCTCAACATATATATATTCACATATACGTATATATTCATATGTGTGTATGTATGTGTGAGGCTAGTTTAGTGTGTTATATACGGCTAATTTGATGTGTTCATGTTCAAACAGTATGAGGAGATTATGATAATGACCCAGCCGAAGAACTTTTCACTTATCCAAAAAATTCCAGTCCACTTGACGAGGGCTACGGCTGTCCCCCGGAAAAACAAGCTGCTGACATCTCCAAAAGAGAAATGTAGAAGGGATGAAAACATCAAGCCGCAAGTCGCAGAATCCAGGCTGGTCACAGGTTGTAGATTTCTTTAGGTCACAGGTTGAAAATTTCTTGAGGTTGCAGGTCGCAGATTGCTTGAGGTCGCAGGCTGCGGATTGCTAGAGGTCACGAATCCAGTGAGGTCGCAGGTCGTAATAGTGGCCGAGGTCGCAAGTCACAAAATCTACTAAGTCACAAGGCAGCCCAATTTTTAGGAAGACAAAAGATCAGGGAAGCCCAAAGGGCAAGTTTGGTCCATAAATACTTCCTTCGGGAGGTTGTAAAAGGATCTTTTATTTGGGACTCAAGCTGAGTACACTGTATTACCAGGATTACACATTTGAGCATGAATACAAGAATTTTTAAAAATCCCTTTGTGGATTTGGTGTTGACATATGTATGAGCGCTATTGAGTATTATGTTTTTAGTTTCTGAACATCTTAGATTAAGGGAACTATATCTTTAATTCATATCACAATTTCATAACAGTTTGTTGAGTATGTTAATGGTGGTTGAGTTCATTTCACTTTCTTAATGGATGTTAATGACTTTGTTTATTAGCATTTGTGTTATCATTTAAAACTCTTGGGAAGTGAAGGGTGTTCTTGCCATAAGGAATTGTTTCTTTTGTGGTCTGAACAGTTTACAGGCATGACCCTAATGAAGTGTTGTTAACAACACTTCCTTCGGTACTCATGCTTTAGTATTTCCTCTTGCTACTTATAGTGTTACATGTACATTTAATGTATCAATCATATGTCTTGTATCATTTGATATAGTGTGTATCCACTGTTTTATAGAGTTTAAGAGAGACCCAAAGAAAGGAGGAATCAGCGGTAGTCGGACCCACACCCCGGATGGGATCCTATTCCAAACGGTTCCAGGTCTAATTGGGACCTTTTACAGGAGATCCACTGTTGTTGACCGGACAAATTTCCCGTCAACACCCATATACTCTTTAATAAATATTGTTGTTCATTTTCCCATATATATGTCTCTATTTCTTGTGCAATGTGTTCTTGAATGATGTATGTATTTCATATCTAATCAATTTGATTTGAGTAAGATAAGTAGATATCTTTATATTTTATGTTGTTTGTTGTTCCCTGTTTTTGTTTGCAAGATTTGATCTAGTGACTTGAGTTGAATTGAGAGCAACGACAACAACGACAGAAGGAGAAGGAGAAGTGAAAGAATCACAAGTAGGCTCCTTTCCCATTCTGTATATCTGCTTCTTTTAGAGAAAATAATATTTATTCTTTCCTCTATTGTTCTAAGTGACAAACACCACACTTAGGGAATTTGGTTTATTCGTAGATCACAATTCTGTATAACACTACCCATGTGTGTATTGTACATATCATGATTGGTTTAGTTAGCGAATAAATATTTTGGGGCATGTGTCCCCATGTATATATGTTTTTTAGGTCAACATGCCTATACATATATGTTTTTAGGCTAGAATGCTTTTGGGATTTAGGTCCATGAGCCTATATGTTGAAACCATAGTGAGCCTAAATATGTAAATATGTAATCACACTATTATTAATAAGATAAACCGTTGTCACATATCGAGTCAAAAAAAGTGTATGGGGGGCTAGGATTCCGCAAGTGGTAATGCTAGGTGGCAAATGAATTGCCATGTGGAGGACGGTAGGTGAAAATGATTTTCACGACTAAATTTCGTCTCGCGTCAATAGGTTTTTGAACTTTCTCATATATTATAATCCAATATTGATATAAGTCATCGTATTGAAAGGACATCCGACATTATATTATTTAGGTGAAGACATAAAAATTAAACTCCTCACTTGTTCACACCTAATATTGATATGAGTCATTGATCATGATCAAGATTAATTATTGGATCTATCAAGATAACAAGTTAAAATTAAGTCCCATGAAATTCCTTGTTGTGCATTTGGACTATTATATGCTTGGATGTCAACCATTAGATCTATCAGGAGGACAAGTTATGATAAATAATTATTCATCATGCAATCTAATATGGAATCACAAAAATTGATCAAGGATGAACAATAATTTTTAAATCTGTCAAACACACATGTTTAGGTTAAGTCACTATCATCTTCATGTTTGATATCGATCTAGACCGTTGATCTACTTGGATGTCAGTGATCAAATCCATTAAGAATGAAATTTGTGGTAAACTATCAAGTATATTGCAATCCAGTGTGGATATTCACCATTGGATCAAGTTAATCATGGTCATTTGATCCATCAAGAATGCAAGTTGCGGTAATTTACTAGCCATGTTGCAACCTCATATGCATCTCCACCTTGCATCAAGTAAATCATATCCATCCAATCCATCAGGAATGCAAGGACCTATAAACCTTTGTGCATGTTTCCACTTGATATGGATTGTGGACCATTAATCTACTTTTGGATCAACCATTATATCTACATGTGTGCAATCCACATGCTTTTGGAAGATGATCCGGTGGATCAAATTTATGCTCAAAATTAAATTTTTTTGAAATGGCTCATAACCTAAACGGCTACATAGATCTTGTCATTCTAAATCCAACACAACTTGTTTCGTGAAAAAAATAATGTTGTATGCTCCTGCAATCATGTTATGTTCATTTGTGGAAACAACTAAAAATTTTGATTTTGGGTATAGGGTTGCAGAGTCAGCAGACTGTATTGTTGACTGGACCCTGACCATACAAGTGACTGTGTTTTTTGGCCACTCTTTGCTTGCCACTTGTCAAGTTTTCATTGGCTCCAAAATTGGTTGATTTTATTGGTTATTGGTTGGTTTGAGTTGGCCCAACCAGGAGGCACCACGTGGGCCAACCAGAGGCTTCCACGTGGCCTCCTGGTGGCCATGTAAAATTTTTTATGGTTAAACAACAACCTGGGGGAGGATCAAACACACGACATCTGAACACACAACCAAACCACATACCAACTCCGCTCTCCATTAATCATTGCCCCTATAATGGCCCACTCAAATATAAAGTTTATTACGTTTGGAATTAGGGGTTGGGACCAGGGTTAACCCCCGACCCCAGTCTGCAGACCGGGGTTAGTGGCTAACCCCAGCCCCCAAATATTTTTTGTTAAACCATATGCTAATAAAACCATAGTCCAAAGCTTAATGCAGTTTTTAGGAGGATATATATTGCAACCCTAGACATTTTTATAACCCAAATTTTTGGGCACATATCACAAAAGAGATTTTTATAATGCAAACCAAAACCAAAAAACACATATAACCAATTATTGTTGCAATGTTATAAACATAAGATTAAGTCATGTTCAGGCTTGATCATATGGAATAGTTTATGCCACCAATTACGTTTGATGCCAATCATGTGCAGTGGGAGTTAACGTTCAACACCGACAGTCGGGGTTGTTAACACTGGAAAATTGTACATGCAAAAGACATTAGAAAATGTCAAGTAGAAGGTACAAATAAAGATTTACAGGGAAGAAATACATTACAGGAGCTAAAAATATTTAATTTTCCTAAGGTTAGCAGGAAAATTTTTGGACCATGCACAAGAAGCACTGGCCCTAAGCATGCATTGCGTCTTTTTCTTTGATAGCCATGAAGAGTTTGGCTATCCCTCCAATAGTCGCGCGGTCATGGAGAATGAAAAATGTCACTATCTGGGACCACTTGCCACACTTGAAGAAAAATATTCTCACTCAAGATAACCAAGTACAGTCACCTTTGATCCACCTTGAGGATTTAGTGCAACACACAAAGGAATCATACCCCCACTCTTGTGTCAACATCCATCCTATACCAAGGGAAGGAGGGAAAATTTGAAATTTGTCTATAAAATCCAGCCATGGGAAGAGAAATTAGAGACACATTGTTATGTTGGAAATATTGCTCATCAGCAAACCAGCTTGTGTTGTCCAACAATAAGATTATTGGAAGGATTCAGTTGTTTCCCATCCATCACCTCAATCCAAGAGAGAATATTTCACCATGTGTTCATTGATCTACCATCTTTTGAGAGGGAAGAGAGGCTTGTTGAAAGCTTGAGGGGAAGATACCCCCTTGTCTTAGATGTTAGAGCTCTGCAGCTTGAATGATACACTACAAGAGATTTAGCATTCTATATTCTACTACCACCGACATCTAATAAAGGGATAGAGCTCTCCATCGTTGAGTTATTAGTGCGTTTTCTCTATTGAGCGAGTTTCCTTTTCATGTTGTTTTGTTTTTTGTTTCATTGTTTATGTAGCATGATATGTCTCCATTTAACATAGCTTATTACATGTTGAAATTGTTCTACTAACATTTGACAAACCACTTTGACATGTGACTTGCATGTAGGTAAGTAGCCTCCCTACTAAGCATAGTGTATTTCGTCCGCCCATGATCCAAATGCACTACCACAGGAATGGTGACTCCACTAGATTCTTTCTTTTGAGTTAATGGTTGTTGATGTAGGTCATTCTTCCTGCTCAGATTGCTGCAAAATCACTTATGCATCCTCTCAACACTTCCAGTCACCCTCAGTGAGAAATTTTGTTGAGAGAAGGGATTTTTTCTTTCTTCTTCCTGACTACATGCATTTTGTTGAGACAGATGCACTCTTTGCGCCTCTAGGAGAATAAGCTGCACAGTAAGCAATAAGCCCATTTTTCACTTGTTTTTCTCATTTTTTTGCAGTTGTAAGGTGTTGGAAACCCATAAGAAATTTTCCATCATTGTGCTCTGGTATTTCATGACTGGTTAGGATACTTATTTGCTAGAATTTAGCCTAGCAACTAAGTAGTTTTAATTTTAGTTTTTTATTTTTGCAACTCACACATATTTTAAGTGGGGGAAAGTAAGTGGCCTTCAATACACATATGTTTTCTGAACAAACAATTTTCTGATAAAAGATATAGAACACATAGAGTAATTAGCATAAAAGTATGTGGCCCACATACCATACATCTTTAGCTAATTCATGTTTTTCAATTTTAGCATTACATTAGTTCATTTTTTGCATTAGGAATCAGGACAAGGACCAAACTGTCAAAAATAAAACAAGTAATCTCTGCCACCCTTTCACATTATGGTGAGCCTGGGTATGCATATGAATGCTTTCCTAAGACACTCTTCCATCTCCCTATAGTGCAAACTTAGTCCAACTAGGCAAGGTGTAAGCAGCTCATAATCCGCACATCATTTATTTTTGCAAGGAACAATCACACATAGCGTAATTAGAAATGGATTTTAATGGATCAGCGCATATCCACATCTCATAAAACTTTTGATTGTACACTCAAAAGCACACAAAAAGCATCGGTAAGCATTAGACCAAAAGGCGCCCAGTGTGTTGGGACCTTTATCCTCTTCTTATAGTTACTTCACCAAGGCACACCCTATGGAAATTGAGACTCTCTAAAAATAATCACTAATCGAACTCACTAAATTTTCCCTACAGGGGCCAGAAAAGAAATTATGGTTCAGGTTAGGATCATCAGGGGTAGGCATCCAATAAGTTGTTGTGGTCATTCTATATTTTGAAACATAGATGTTGAATTTTTAGGGAGATTAAAATCCTTCTATCCGCCCATGGAACAAATACCTGAGCATTACCAGAGACTCATTTCAGAGGGGGTTAAGCTTAGGTCCAGTGCGTGCAGTACTCTTTGGGGCTACCTGACCCATCTAGTTCTCAGTACTAGTAGTTGAATACCAAGAAGCTCATAATCAAACGATCATGTGAGACGATGATACTTTAATGGCCAAAAGTAGGGCATCCTTCCCTATAGTTAACGGTGTAGGCAGCACTAGATCCTCTTACCATTACCTTGGTCGATTCTTCGATTGTTGGAAGGCGTCGCTAGTTCTTTTGGGACGTTAGCCCAAGTACCCATCAGAAGACATCTTCATAAGGCCCAGTTACAGAGTGTAAGGAAGATTAGGTCTATTTCGGCTTTTTGAGTATCATACACAAAACAGCCAAACCATATTTTTTGCTTACTTGGTCACATAGAGGTAAATTAAAGGAAAAATTAAATTTTATTTTTTCACTTTGTTTTATGCATGTGATCATATTTGCTTTGATAAAATTCTTCCTTACCTCAACAAACTAAAATTATTTCCTAGATTAAGCTAGTTGACACCATAACGGACCCAACGGGACCTTATCAATCTAGGCATTTTTTGAACCTCCCCCCATTAGAGGGAGGAGTGCCTAGTATTTCACCATTTAGGCATCAAAGATGACACACGACCACCATTATCAATTCATCCTTTATCAAGGCATCTATGATTGGAAACCCCCAAGGGTCACCCAACACCACACAAGTGGAAACCCTAGCAGGGTCACCACACTCAACTCCTCCCACAACCCCTAGAGGGTAGAGGAGCACTACCCCTTTAGGGAGTCAGTAGAACATTCACCAGGGTACGCCATAGGGTAATATTCCCTGGGAAACCCCCATCAACCACCACACTCAGACACATGTGTTTTTATAGTACACAATGGTAGTCAATACTTAGTTACCTTTCTTAGCATCTCTGAATCTTCTAGATCTATCAAAGTTAACTAATGACTCCATTGCGCATAGCCTTAATTGGCCTCCCATGCCCACGAAGCTCACTTTCGATATACCAAAATTTGAAGGGAAGAAAGCAGAAGACCTAGGAAATCATATTATGAATTTCCAACTGTGGTTTTCATCCAATAGTATCATTGACGATACTATTCGACTAAAACTATTTCAATGCACCCTAACTGGGCCTATGGCGAAACGGTATGTTGAGCAGCCTTCTACTTCACATGGAACCTTTAGCACCCTCACTACTACATTCCTCACTTATTTTAAGCTACCCATTCACCATTATTCGGGAATGGAACTGCTGACTCATTTTACGCAAATGACAGTCGTCCATCGGACCATCTCCACGAATGGTGGTGATGTCGTAGTTTTTGTAAAGACAAAATCGATGATAGATTTTTTTTTGGACTTGTTTCTGAAAACTCTCACAGTAGAGATCTAAAAAGAAATGGGGACACAAAAACCTATCTTTGAGTAGGACGCCATTTGCAAAGCCCAACAGTTCGAACTCATCTGCACCTAGTCAAGATATATTTACAATGTCCTACCAAATGCCCCACACTTACAAACTTATAAAGAGTTACCAGGCACATTGAATATTGCAGACAACTTGATCAGGTACTTGACTCAAGCTTACCTAGGCAGAAGTAGTACTCACGATATTTGTACGATTCTACCTAGAACATGATGAAAATTGGCTACCACCAAAGTCAATCTACACCTTTGCATAATATGACAAATAGGGTGACACCATACCATCAACAGTTGGGAGGCTCATACCCTCCCTTGCAGGGGACCCAGTACTCAACTAGGAATGTTGAAGGAAGAGATCCCCCCCCCCAACAATCTTACACCAACCAGGGACATGGAAACCAATACTCCCCTTTCCTCGCACAAAATATACCACCACAAAACAACACATTGGTGAACTTAGTGCAACCATCCCATGCTCAACAACACCAATATTATGACCAAGAGAGCCATAATAACCCTCCTAACTCTGCAAAAAAGAAGCTTATGAATAAATAAAAGGGAGACTCTGGATAGATGATTAGTAATAAAAAATGAACCCCGCAATCTCAGTCTGGGGGTAGCCTCGACCGAAATAAAAAACAAGAGCCAAACCACAACTCCCAAAGGAAAAACAAGACGTCCAGTCTAAGGAAAAATCATTCTTCTGTCATATGTGGTGAGTATAGCCATTACACTCACCACTGTCCTAAACTCCCTAAACTAAAAAAAATTCAGGGTAACCGTGGAAAAGGGGGACCTACCCAACAACCTATTGCAATGCAAGGGCCTTTCGCCCACCAAGGAGTGGTTAATACCCAACAAAAAAAACCACCCCAAAACTATGTCAGAGGTGATAGCCACGAAATTTGCATGACTAGTGAAGAAATGTTCTTCCAGACAAGGAATAGGAACTATGATGCCCCTCCGGACACCAACCCATCAATTACAAGCATGAGTGCATCTATTACACCATTAACCATATCCAAAGTACCTGTAAATCCCCTTACAAAAATGGTAAAGGGGCCAACCAGGCACGTAGGATACAACTCAAAATTTTCTCCTAGCTACAACATAGTAGATGATTTAACACAATCACCTACTGCCATGTGAGCCTTAGAAGTCCTACAATCATGCCCAAGACAATGGAAAGTGCTACTTTCCGCATTAGGCACAATTGACCCTTCTGATTTGCGCCTAATAGATTTTTACCTAGACAAAGCAAGCCCTAGGCTTCCTTCTTTGGTCGCCTTACAAATACCAGTGTCAATCCAGAATATCACCATACACTGATGCATCGTTGACAAAGGAGCATCCACGTGTATCATGTCCAAATACATTTGGAAAATTTATGATCACCTGAACTGAAACCATCTGACATCATGCTTAGTGCATACGACAGTCACCCTTCAGCCCTCGTCGTTCTATATCAAAATGTCCCTGTAAACCTGGCTGGGAATATGGTACGTATAGACATTGAAGTCTTGGATGCACAACTAAACTGCAATATACTCCTCAGGAAGAGATATGTATTTCATGACTGCAATAGCATCCTCTATCTTTTTGGAAATGATGTTCCCCCATGAAAATAGGATCATCACCATTGACCATCTTACATACTATGATAAGAAACCCATAACGACTCTCGATGTCGTATTACCATACGTAGAAACAATTATGGAAACGCTCACATGGTATACATAATTCGGTCCTAACCAATTCAAACCATCATCGATCCTAGGATCATTCCTAGGAGACCCGTGTTATACGGAGGCTGCCCAAGAAATCGGGGGTGTTTAGGGAAAATCACCCTAGAGGTTTGTTGGGTTTAAACCTCCACAGAGCAGGGGCATGCTACTTAAGAAAGACTCACACAACCATACATGTTCATGAAAAACTAAATAGAGTAGATCGAGGAAGTTACCCGTAGGTCCTACGGTTGAAGCAGATCCCGCGGGGTCCAAACCCCCAGCAACCCTTCTTCCTTCTTAACCTGAAAGACAAGAAGAAACAAGCACGAAGAACTGGTTGTACAACATATATCTACTCTAAATGTTAGTGAAATCCATGTGCAACATTAGATAAACCATAATAAATTCTTAAATAACAATGTTCTCACATATACAAGCGGACGCTAACACGTATATTTCGGGAACAAGATGGTTCTTCTGTATTATAAATAGCATGTACAGAAATAACGAGTGGAGAGATCACCTGAATCCTTCCACGATCTTCGAGCAGACCGTCGTCCGGATCCGTCCCACCCTTGCCTCGCTAAGATTCCTTCCGAACTGGTGCATACGAGATGACATATAGAGAGATGAGCATCTCCAGGAAACAAGGGTTTCCTGTAATGAACTGGGAAGTGCAGGAGGCACGGGAATTCAGACTTGGATAGAGGATTCCAATAGAGTATAATATCAATAATTTCTCTCCCTCTTAGGCCATGCACATGAGGGGCTTTTATACTCCCTCAAAGTAGATTCATCAGTTGGAAACAGTTGGCCACGTGCTAGGGTGGTTGAACTACCAGAGTAACCATCAACCCAGCCCGAAAATAGGGAATTTTAATATATTTTTTAATGATTTTAATGGCATACGCGGAAAAGTACATGTGGACTCGCGTATACACGCGGAAAAGTCTGGGCATAACCGCGTATGGGGATTTTAACACTGTTTTTTAGTGAATTTTGTCCAAGTCTGTAGGAATGGGTGCCCAAAGCCATAAAAGCAATCATGAATCATATAAAGGTGAGAAATGATGCTATAACAGATGCCCCCTAATATATGAGGTCAGAAGGGGTACATGATGGCCGAAATGTATTATGCACATAGAAAGAACTTCGCAAGGACAAGAGAGGACTTCACCAGATTTCAGCCTGCCAAAAAACCAATGAAAGAAAACAGAGAGTCAACTCATGCTGAGGCGAGCATACCCATGCTCAGTCAAAAATACATCATATAGAAAGTATATAATAGATCCAAAATGTATACAAGTATAGCTGAACTGAAAGTACACAATGAATCATCTGAGCATGGCCCGGAAATATAAGTCTGAATCAATGTCCAAGTATCACATATAGAAAGCTGATCAAGGATGCTGCAACTGGATGCCTGGTATATAATTAACTGAATCTCCAAGTACCAAATCATAAAGGGTAGATCTCATGGTACAATCACGCAACTCGAGAGCCAACATATAAGATGCTGTTGTACTGAACTGCAACATATAAGGGTGGACGACATCACTGGCAGAAACTGAATGGACTGTCAAAAGTGAACTGAGAAATGCTAATGCAACCCGAGGTCTTCACCGATCACTATGGCACAATTCTACACAATGGGAATAAATGAGTTGAAGTCGACCATGTGAGAAATCGTTGGATTACCGGTCAATGATGTATATCGTTAACCAACGCGAGACAACCCACCAATAATGAAAATGAGTGTCAAGGTGCCCCAGTACAATCTAACAAGTGCGAATAAATGAGTTGAAGTCGAACACTTGAAAGAATCTACCAATCAGGAGGCAATAATGAATCCCCACTGTCGATAGCGAAGAGTCTGCCACTGATGGAACCAAAACCGAAGTATGTTTCCGACATGCACAAGATGAAGCTAGCGCATGGAAGAAACCCTCTGAACCAACCAATAATGAAAGCTGACACAGAGGCGAGAAATCCACCGATAGGGTCAAATGGAAATCAAGGTACCGCACGAATCCCAAGTGTGATAATGTGTGCTGACGTCGAACACAGGGGAAACCACTCAGTCAAAGACCCATGATGATGATCAAATGCTGAGCACGAGGTCACCTATCAATGATGGAAATAGGCCCAAGGTGCGGCTCTAGGTTTGCTCTCAGAGCAATGTGTCGTAGTTGATAAGAGACAAACCCGCCAGCAAGAAGTCAATGGGGACCTTCTCAAACCAGCACGAGCAGAAGACCAAAACATCTGATGTGATAGAACATGATACTGACAAGACCGGGAAGGCCGACTGAATAATGAGTCAAGAGACACCGCAGAATGGCCGACTCAGGTTAGACTTCCCTTGAACAAAAGCATGACTCATGATGACCATGGCAGTAAAAAGTGACACTGTATAAGTCTGTCATGCAGGAGGCAAAACAAACTCTCCATATGATTGGAAGAGATAACCAACCGGGGGAGAACTGACAAGTGAAACATGGTAAAGGCTGAACCTAGGTCAAACTATAACCATCCCAAATGAAGGAAATATATATAAGTATATGTGCTTTGTTCAAGGGCAACAAACTGACTCTGTACTGCCATCAAAATAACGAAGATACATCCTGTTCCCGCTCTTTTTGTTATATTTAATTTTTTTGTCTTTTTCATATAATAAGCCTGAAAAAGAATAAAAGAATGCTATGGTACAATGGATAGAACGAGTATCAAAAATCAGATGCACTAGTTCCTGGGATTGGAACAATCCTATGCTCAATGCAAGGTGGCGGAAACTGGTAAGTGATACTCAAAGGAATGTTCCATCCATGGGTAAGAGGGTGTCAAGTCGCGATAGCTAAAGTGCATGCAATGGTTAAATTGTACAGATAGTCAAGGTCAAAAGTTGGCTTAAACATCGAGTCCAAATGAAGCTGGCTAAAGGCCAGGATAAACAAGTAGCCAATATGCAATGCAGTAATACAACTCAACAACACCAGGGAGCCTCTAGGGTAATAGCCAGAAAAATGATAGTGAAGAAGAAGAAGAATGAAGCTTCAACACATAAGTCATGGCGGGACTAAAGAGGACTCCTGAGCCTACATAAAACGCAGCATGGGCAACAAGTGATAGCGAGGAACTAACTAGGAAGCCCATGTAAAGGAAGGCTCTACTACCAAGTCATGATTGAATAATCGGTGAGTGAAATGGGTGTAATAGTCATGACCTGATGGGATCGACCCTATGGCAAGTGATCAATATGGAGGCTAGTATGCAAGATGCAGCGGAAAGTGATTTCCCTAACCTATATGCCAGTGAAGATCATATACCTGCCGTGACGAGTCGGTAATCATGGATCAAAAACCGGGAAAAATCTCAAAATCATCAAAATGTACCTGAAAACATACCAAACTGGGCACTTCCAAGCATCCGAGTTATGCAGCTTAAGATAGATCGAAAAAATAAGCATAACAATTTTTTGCGAAAATTTTCAACTTTTTAGGCATAAATAGACAAATTACCTCATATTTGGTTCATTATTACATTGCTGATTTGGAAAAAAGTGCTCTGGAGCAAAAAAATTCTTTCGTCAAATCAGGAGCAACCGACCGTCAAATCGCACCGAATTTGTCAGGTAAGCTCATCAATCATCCTTGCAAATCATTTTGTCCGTTTATAAATTAAAATTTAGTGATTTTCACCATAGAAACCCTTTCTAAAAAACACGGGTTTGCGCATACGCGGGTTGGTAACGGTAAAGTCGCGTATACACGCGACTGTGCATAAATAAATCCGTGTATGCGCAGGCCCAAATGAAAAATGCGTGGCTAATGAAGGATTTATTGAATTTTGACAGGATGACAATCTCATGGAGAGAGCGTGAACACAGTGCAATTGATCAAGAAGTCATGCAAGATTGAGCATCGCAAAATATTCTTCGGAATTGCGGATTGCTCAAATTTTTCAAAATGCCAAATATTAAAAGCAATGTCTGGTTGCTAGAAATGCTCGTAAATTATTGGGAACCGGAAGAGGACTGCTTTATGATAGATCAGATGCCAGTACGCATTGAAGTGGAAGACATATATTTTATCACTGGACTCTCCCGGAGGGGAGAACCAGTAGACTTGCACGGGAAGCCCTTGGGAGGGCTAACCGTGGAAGATTATGTCCACGTGTATTGCGTAGAGGGTTCCAAGAAAGTTGGAACTCAGATTGCAATTAAAGATTTAAGGGATTTGCACATGAAAATCCTCCTTTTCACCATTGGTAGAGTGGCAGGATCTGCCTCCCTACATCAGGCGTCCAGGACGCAAATGAGCATAGCAGTGGAATGCTTGACTCATGTATATGATTGGTGCACAGCCCTTTTACTGAACATGAAGCAACAATTGACCTCAATCCGCCAAGCAAAGACAAAACACTTTGGATACGGTACAATTTTGATGACATTCTTCTTCGAGAAGATACCAGCATTGAGACCCAGAGTTATCTCTACCATCAGCAGCCCGAGAGACCCAAGAATTTCCCGTTGGGCGGACATGATGAAGAGATTAGGGGGAAGTGAAGTTCCCCGGACCACTTGGGATGATGAGTTCTTCCTTTGGTGGGGAGAACAAATCATCGCTGTGGACGACTATCCCTATGCCGGGATGGACTTTCGTGGAGATCTAGATATTGTCCTTCCACCAGGCGTGGCATGGGGCACAGTCGGTAAGTTTGCAATTTTTGACTTATATAATTTTTTTTGGATTTTTTCAATATGTCTAAAAAAATGTGAAAAACAAACATGTTTTTGATTGGATTCATAATGACTTACAATGTAAACATGATCATGATACAGATATTGGACCAGTTCGACCTGAGGGTTTCCCGCGCCACAAGCGTCGCAGGGGCGAAGCAGATACAGTGGATTCAGACAGGACCCTCTAGGCTGTGCAGAGGAACTTGGAGGGGTTAACCCACCAAATACCTATGGCTGCCGTGGAAGATCTGCCGGAAGCCATCCAGAGACGGGTGGTAGGAGTGCCCCGAGACTGGGTACGGTTATTCCGCCGAGTTGCCACCGCGATCATGTTCTATAGGAACACGACTTCTGGGCAGGGACCTCAGGAGTAGATAGATATTATGTATCAGATGACTGTATATTTTTTGAGACTGAACATGATCGGGCATAAGCCCAAATTTTGTATGACCTTATGGATCCAAATTTTGTAAAGTTTTTGAACACTTTGATGATATATATACAACGATGTTTGATGTGATGTGATAAATGTATCAAAATGTATGATGTTTTTTATGATTAAATTTTATTCTATGGAATGATTAATATGCCAATCCAGTGCCTGATTAGCTAATGAGTCTTCCAACCAATTGTCAGCTCGAGGAATATGAATGAAAGTTAAAAAATGAAATGATCTTTGTAACAAACGTACCCTCAAGAACAACCGTAATAAAAATGGATCTCGAACCCGATAAGTATTGTTCAACTGCGACACCACCAGCTGAGAGTCCAAGAAAACTACCAATGAATCAACACCCAAAGATATTGCCTCCGAGAGTAGATAAATAACTGCAGTGTATTCTGCTATATTATTGGAAGCAGGACCAATGCAGACCCCTCTTGATACTAACAGCTGACCGGAAGGATAATGAAGCACCCAAGCCGCGGAAGCTAAGTTCCGAGTGTGTCTACTAGCACCATCGGCGAAACCAAAATGACTCATGACATCCGACACAACCTGCCAAAGCAGATCAAAAACATCACCAACTCATCAAAGATCGAAAATCAACCAGATATGTACAAAGAAAAACTACTATATACAAAAGAAACATGCCAGGCCGAAGCCTAGGCATAATACTTCTTCAAATAGAGCCCATTTCTGGGCTCCGGCAACTCGTTCCCTTCAAAATCAACCAAGGTATATGCTCCTTTCTTAAGGAATTTTCTGACGATAAAGGGGCCATACCACATAGACTTAAATTTTCCTGCCCCTAGGGCATCTTTTTCTTGGGCATAGACCAAAACAAGGTCACCTTCCAAAAGAACCCTAGGTTTGACCACCTTATCGTACTGAGCTTTAACTCGGTTTTTATGTGCTTCATTCATCGTGGCGGCATCCCGATGCTGCTCATCAAGATGTTCTAGATGAAGGAGCCGTTCTTCAAGACTAGAAGTGTCAGGAATAAGTTCAACAACTAACTTAAGAGAAGGAATCTCACATTCAATGGGGAATACGGATTCCAACCCGTGCACTAGCTGAAACGGAGTAAAGCCAGTTGCAGTTTTCACTGACGTCCTGTATGCCCAAAGTGCAGGATATAGCATAATATGCCAGTTGGATCTAGCTTTATTAATTGTCCTTTGAAGAATTGTCTTCAAGGATTTATTCACGGCTTCCACTTGCCCATTGGCTTGAGGATAATATGGAGATGAATGCTCCTGCCCGAAACCCAATTTGAGAGCCAACTCAGCCATCATACTATTCTGAAAATGACTGCCATGATCAGTGACAATCTCTCTAGGAATACCAAAACGAGCGATAACCTGGTTGAAAAGGAAAAGAGATGCAGTCTCACCATCATTCCCAAAAGTAGGCATAGCCTCGACCCACTTCGTAAAGTAGTCTACTGCTACAATAATGTACTTGTGACCTTTAGCCGAAGGCGGGTTACAAGTAGTATAATCAATACCCCACTTTGTAAAGGGAGCAACAGTAATGACTGGAAAAAGCGGAGCTGGATGAGCGCGCATTTTTCGAGTATAGACTTGACACGGATGACACTTTTTGACCGATTCGATACAATCCTTGAAAATCGAGGGCCAAAAGTACCCAGCACGCAAGATTTTTTGGGCTGTAGCAAGCCCAGATAAATGACCCCCACAAGCTCCACTGTGGGAATCATTTAGCACAGCCTCAGCTTCTTCGAGAGTTAAGCGACGTCTCAGGATTGAATCAACCCCTCGATGATATAAAGCATCACCAATAATCAAATAATTCTTGGCCAAGTGACGCAACTTACGACGCTCATCTTTCGAAAAAGTAGAGGGAAACTTCGCAGTCTGGAGATACACAATTATATCTCCATACCAAGGATCCTGTGAAGAGATAAGAAACAAATGTTCATCCGGAAAGGATTCATCATAGATCATCTCTTCCCCACAGGGCAACTCGGAGATCAATTCCGCGAAAAATAATGATTTCTTGGACTTGGCAGACATAAACTCAAGATCAAATTCCTGTAAAATCACAATCCATCTATTGTATTTGCCCCCAATCACTCGCCTACTGAGGACAAACTGAAATGGATTGGCTGCTACCAAAACATAAGTTTTTCAAAGAATAATGTAATGCCAGAGTCGCTGCACAGCATGAACTACTGCTAAAGCTAACTTTTCTATCGGAGTGTACCGGAGTTCAGGTCCTACCAAGCCTCGACTAAGGTAGTATATAACATGCTCGGCAAGAGCATCATCTTCCTGAACCAGAACCATACCAATAGTAGATTCTGCTGCTGCCAGGTACAAAAGGAAATCCCTGCTATAATCAGGTGGACTCAATAAAGGAGCAGAGGTCAATGCTTTTTTCAAAGCATCGAACGAGCGTTGAGCGAAGTCATCCCAAATAAATGGAACTCCTTTCTTCAACAATCTCATAAATCCCTTTGTAATTTCAGCATAATTTACGATAAATCTCCAAAGAAAATTAGACTTTCCTTGTAGACTTTGAAGCTGACGGATAGAGGACGGGGGACGAAACTGAAGTATTGCCTCAACCTTGAAGGGATCTACCCTAATCCCTTCCTTAGACACAATGAATCCCAATAACCGACCGGATGTAACCGCGAAAACGCACTTGTTCGGATTCAATCTAATCTTATAGAAACGACATCTTTCAAATATTTGCCGGAGGTGACCAAGATGATCCATCCTCTTTCGAGAATGAGCAGCTAAATCATCCAAGTATGCCTCGATAATCTTTTTGATGTCGTGAAAGGCATATGACATGGCCCGCTGAAAGGTAGCCCCAACATTTTTAAGACCAAAAGGCATCTTCTTGTATGCAAACGTACCCCAGGGACAAATAAAGGCAGTCTTATGTTGATCTTCAGGATGGATAGTAATTTGATTATATCTGGAGAAACCGTCCATGAAGTCTTGATCTCATGCTGGACAATAGATGGATCTATACCAGGAATTTCCTCATAAGACCAAGAGAATACATCCCTATACTCTTTAAAGAGCTCGGTGTAAATTTGAATCTCTTCACGGGAACATTCAGCTCCGATGAAGACATTCTCAATAATATTGGGATCCCTGGAAATGTTCACCGGGATAGTAGGAGAAATCACAGCCATGTTCCCTTTAGCATAAACCTGTGTTGGTGCTAAAGGGTTCAGGACTGGGTGAACAGGACCAGGAGACTGAGGACTTGGAAAACTTGTTTCAACTTCGCTCAAATCAGGTAAAAAGTAAGACCGATGATGCAAGTCATCCCACGGTCTATCTATACCAGTCATAGCTTCCAGGATGGCCTCTTTAGATGGAAGAGTGGTATCAAGGCAATCCTGGGCAGAAGAAGAACTAAGTGTCCAAGCCGGAGCCACATCTCCATCCAACTCTTCCGGTGAAAGAGGAGCTGGGATGGATTCTGCAGAGTCAACAATAGACTGATAAGCAATCTCAGCTGTAGAAATAGGAAATGCCATTCCACCCACTTGACCTTCCGCTATTGTGGCAGTAGGGGAAGGTAAGGTCCAAGGGTTCGAAAAATAATGATTTCTGAAGAACTCTCTTCGAAGAGGAGCCTTGGAGGATGAAATTGCATTAATATGAACCGTAGGAGGAGGAATATCGAAAGTACCCATCAAGGAAGAATACATTCCAACTCCTAAATTCTCAACAGGCGCCTTAGTATTATCCAACTTTGGAATAGATGAGTCAGTAGACGCATTTGGGTCTACAGGAGGACAGTCCAGTTGATCCACTGTAACAATCCTCCCTTCGTGGGGGAAACATATAATCCGAAATAATGAGGATGCAATGGCATCCATCTCATAAATCCAGTTTCTCCCCAACAGAAGGTTTTAGTCCAAGCTTGCGTCAACTACCTCAACCTCTATATTGACATTTTTTCCCCCAACACAGATGGGCAAAGCTGGGACAATACCATGGAGTCTGTGAGAATGACCATCGAACGCAATCATAAGAGTGGTAGATGGAACAGCTTTGGGAGATCCAATTGTCTTCCAACATGTGAGAGACATCACGCATGTGGAAGCACCCTCATCAACAACCATTCGAAAGATATTACACTTCCAGTACGATGATTTAATATGAAAAGCCATGTGATGGGGGAGTCTCTTCTTAAAATTAGTCATATCAAAAGTAATCAGAAGAGAATTTTTTGGATCAATAGCCCCAATGGCAGTGAGCAAAGCACTGCGCTGAGCCGGACAAGACTGGAGTACCTCTAAAGCCGACATAGCACAAGGACTCTGTGCCAGATCTTCCACAATAGAGTAGTTCTGGGCAGCCCTAGCATTTGGATTAATCGTCGATCGCTTAGAAGATGCTTTGGGCATCCGAGGCATAGACTCAATAGTAGGCTTGGTAATGTGAAGCGGCTCAGTAGCATCAGGAATATCCTTAGCTTTCGAAGACTCTTCTCTGCCATAATCACGGGATCTCGTAGCGATATCCGTGTGAGCACTCATCATGAAAATGTTCGATGGAATTTCCCCTTCCTGGGTGCCCCCAGAGGAAGCCCCAGGATTTTGATTCGCGCCAACAACTAATTGTTGCCCTTGGGGAAAAGGGTTTGTTAACACAGCCTGGGAACTAGAAGAACCCTGCTAGGCTAACAAGCGTTGCGCATCCTGAATTTTAGGGCAAAGGTGTGTAAGATGGTCTCCAGCACATAGCTTGCATGGAAAATTCACTTTCCTTTTCTCCTTTGGACCCTCACCAACATGCTCATTGGTTTTATTTGCATTACCCTTCCCGTTCTTGCCCTTTTTCTTATTATTTCGTCCCTTCTTCTTCCCTTCAGATTGTTGATTTCCTTTGGGATCAGAAGCTTGGACAACATTTATGGACAAAGACTGGGAAGGTGATGACTCAGCAGGCACATCCTGACCAGAAGGAGCAGATTGCAAAGACAACTGCTGCAGTTGAGTAAGCAGGCTGGCTGCACCACTATTGATCGATCCAATCAGTCCGTCGCCATGAGGACCGGGCTTAGTTTTAGATAAATCTAATTTGGAGCGAGGAGCATTAGGCAAATACTTGTGAAGGACCCCAGACTGAGAATATATCAACTCTAGCTGTTGGGCCCTAAAAATGGCCTGCTCCTCGGAAAATACCCCAGAAAGGAATACATCCTTCGAAATATCTGACTGCAGGGATTTCAGAAACCATTCCAAAAGGAATTCACCTGGAATATGAGCTTTAATAATCCTCTTCCTTCTCCTCCATTCCTGAATCTGATCAGAAATGTGGGTTGCTTCATCCTGCTTAAAATTGGCTAGGAGTTCAGTCCCAGCGTCATATTGGATAGGCAACTGAAAATGGTTCAGAAATGTAACAGCCAGTTCTCAAAATGTAGCAAAAATGCCCCCAGTTAGCTCAATATACCATTTGGCGGCGTTTCTAGTTAGGGTGCGTTGAAATAATCTCAACTTAATCGAATCATCGATCAGGGAGTTCGAAGAACACCATAAATGGAAAGTAGTGATGTGGTCAGCCGGATCTTCTCCATTCTTACCTTCAAACTTTGGAATGTCTGAAGGAAGTTTGGTGGGAACCGGAGGCCACCCCAGACCATAACGAATCGGATCATTAGTCAACTTCGACAGATCTGGCAAGTTTAACGTTGCCAGAAAAGGTAAGCGAGGCGGAGCCTGAGGATTCCATCCTTGAAGGGATGGATTCCCAACATTCTGAAAAGAATACCCTGGATTTGATGAGGCACTAGGTTGCCAAAAAGGACTCGTAGAAAAAGGAGAAGAACCTCCTCCCAACGTAGAGTTACCAAAGCCCAGACCAGTTCCCCCCGCTGAAGTATGAAATGAAGAGGAAAGCCCCTGATAGGGATTCCAGGCATTAGAAAGAGGAGAAAAGGTCTGATAAGCACTCGATGAAGGGAAAGAAGTATTCCCTTGGTGACCAGCGTAAAACTGATTCCCTGCCCCCACTGTAGTGAATACAGGGTTCCATCCTGTAAAAGTGGTTGAATTCTGACCTCCAGACCAAGGATTGAAACTCTGGGTCTGAGAAGTAAACGAAAAGGACCCTAAAGAAGGATTGGAACTAGGAATGTGCCCAGTTCCAAAGGGGAACCCTTGAAAAGAAGCTGATCCACTAGCCATGGAAGACATGGGCGTAGATCCAGCTGCAGCAGCGGAAAAGGAAAAAGAAGGAATCCCACTAGTGGGCATTCCGAAACAGAAGGGACCAGAATGAGAAGCATGTGCTTGGGTGAAACCAGAGCCAAACACAGCAGCACTAGAAGCAATCGAAGATAAAGCAATAGTGCCCCCTCCTTCAACAGAAGCAGGAGTCTGAATGCCTGCAGCACTCACAGCAGAAGTCGCGTTCCCAGTCGTGGCCATCGAAAGGTATGAATAATACGGAGGATCTTCCGGTCTCTCTGACTCAGGTCCGATGTATTGAACAACGAACGGATAATCAGGAGGAAGAGGAGATGGACCTGACACAGGAGGTTCAGGTAATTCCTCAATTTGAAAATCTTCTTCCTGAGGAAATAAAACTCGCGAGGTGAGCGGAACGCTCCTCTCGGAACCGACACCAGAATTAGCTATGAAACCTTCAGACCCTTGTGGAGGATCTCTCTCCACTGCGTCAGACGTCACAGGGTGGTAACCACCTGCTAAATCACTCCTACGCCTTCTCGAAGAAGGCTCTGGACTCTCGGGAGATAACCCCCGGATTCTCCTCGATCGACAAGGCGCTTGATCAGCCACTTTTATAGATTTTAAATTAGACTCAAAAAAGTGAAAAGCTAGGCAAGCTAGGAGCAAAGAGCACTCACTAAAATAAAAATCCCTGAAATACAATCAAGCAAACAGCCTCCAAGTATTTCCGCTCCGGGTGATGAGGACTGGACACCAAAATACAGGAAAGCGAAATATAGGACCTCCCGAAAGCAGTCTGGGATGATTAGGGCCCAGAAAAACTAGCGAAGGTATCAGAAACAGTTACGCCGACCTCCTAACGACAGCCTTTGCCGGCTCAAGCACCCAAGCTTCGCAAGGGCACCCCCCATAAGTACTGCTGAAAGTGATGCGACGTCTGCCTCAGGTACCACGGGTATTCCCCCCCGCAGTCACCTGTGTGGAACCTAGGAGTGGCAACTATGGACACCAATCCGTATCAGAAGCTGGGCGGAACGGTCTTGAGGTCAGATTCAGCTAATCGGAGGGGGGGTATCCCTCTTCTCAACCTTCACTTCCCCTCGTGCTTGACTCTCTGGAGGAGAGCTTTCTCGGTCCACCTAACGGAGTTGGATTTCGCTCAATTAATCAACTTCTATGTTTTGTTTGAGCGGCCTTGGAGAGTTAACTCTCCACTCACCTAATCCAAGGCCCTACAACCTAGCTAGTTGGTGTATGACACTTAGAAAACTTTGCTAGTTGATTTTAAATTAAATCGCTTATTTTAATTGGCTGTTATGTTAAGTCAAAGGGATGCGGAAATGAAACTTATGGTGTTTTGACGCAGAAAGAAATTAATAAAAACCAAACTACATGCAAATGCAGTTATTGTCTTTCGATGAAAAGCAACTTCTATACAGGTTCTACGAGATTAAAAATTGTATTTTTCTTTTCAGATAACAAACTCACACTCACAAAAATTATGAAAATGACTAAATGCTTAAGTGCACCTGATGCAAATCACTACAAGCATGCAAATTCTAAGATGCAAAATCTCCTAAAGCAGAGTGAAATTTCCCAAAGACCCTTCAGTTTTATCTCTTTTTGGTTGTCCAGAAAGCTAGTTCCCAAAATCAAGAACTCTTAATATGAAGACACCAAAAACGCTTAAAAACAAGAGGAAGAAATCAATGACAACTCCTTTCCAAAATCAAGCCAAAATCCAAAGGCAAGAAACCTCAACAAAGCTTCAAAATATACAAAGAAACGAAAACAAAAATGCAAAAACAAAAGCAAACAACAAAGAAAAATGTTTTTTGAGCTTTTGAATTTTATAAGGGAAGAGTTCGAAAAGACCAAGCAAAACTATAAAACCCCAAGCCAAACAACACTAAATTTCAAGCAAAAACTTCAAAAATGCTCCAAATATTATAGGGCTAACTAGTAGCAAGATCAATATGAGCAACAGAAGACAAGAAAACTCAACCACTCAGCCTAGAAGAATAGTACAACCTTGCCGCAGACAAAAACTTCAAAGAACCAAGAAAGACTCTTCAAAAGTTGCAACAAGACCTAGCCGACTGAACTCAAGAAAACCAACCAAGAAATGGGCAAAAATCGAAGTGCAAAGCAAGACACAAAGGTAGGAATGAGTAAATGAGCAGGAGCTCTCTGTTCTGATGAAGCAGAACAACCAAAAATCCCCAGAAAGAGATCTTGGTACTCGAACCAGAAATGCCAGCACAAGAAACAATACTTTGCCAAAAATACTAGTTTTCAATCAAACAAGAGAGAGAAAAGACCAAAGACCACTTTCTTCACAATCCAGAGGGTACAAAGACACTGCAGGAACAGGTCTCCACAGACAGAAAGGACTAAAAAGCCAAGAAATCCAAAATTTCAAAATCTGCCTAGGTATACGCAACTTCACAGTTTAGCAACAAGCGTGCATACGCGACTGTGCTAAAGGAAACTCGCGTATACGCGACTCCCTTTAACAAAAAATGCGTGTATACGCGACTGTGTGCAGACAAACCCGCGTATATAAAGGTAGATAATGAAAAACAAAAAGGATCAAGCCTGGATAAGAAACCAGGACTTCAGTCTGACTGAGAAAGAGTAAAATGGACTGGAAATAAAATTTAAAACTGTTGGAAACCTATCAAACAACTGAAACCACCCAACAGGGGAATCACAAGAATGCGATCCCCAGTGGAGTCGCCAGTTCTGTTTCGGGGAAAATCACCCTAGAGGTTTGTTGGGTTACAACCTCCACAGAGCAACGCATGCTACTCAAGAAGGACTCACACAACCATACATGTTCATGAAAAACTAAATAGAGCAGATCGAGGAACTTACCCGTAGGTCCTACGGTTGAAGCAGATCCCGCGGGGTCCAAACCCCCATCAACCCTTCTTCCTTCTTAACCTGAAAGACAAGAAGAAACAAGCACGAAGAACTGGTTGTATAGCATATATCTACTCTAAATGTTAGTGAAATCCATATGAAACATTAGATAAACCATAATAAATGCTTAAATAACAATATTCTCATATATGCAAGCGGACACTAACACGTATATTTCGGGAACAAGATGGTTCTTCTGTATCATAAATAGCATGTACAGAAATAACGAGTGGAGAGATCACTTGAATCCTTCCACGATCTTCGAGCAGACCGTCGTCCGAATCCGTCCCACCCTTGCCTCGCTAAGATTCCTTCCGAACTGGTGCATACGAGATGACATATAGAGAGATGAGCATCTCCAGGAAACAAGGGTTTCCTGTAATGAACTGGGAAGTGCAGGAGGCACGGGAATTCAAACTTGGATAGAGGATTCCAACAGAGTATAATATCAATAATTTCTCTCTCCCTTAGGCCATGCACATGAGGGGCTTTTATACTCCCTCAAAGTAGTTTCAACAGTTGGAAACAGTTGGCCACGTGCTAGGGTGGTTGAACTACTAGAGTAACCATCAACCCAGCCCGAAAATAGGGAATTTTAATATATTTTTTAATGATTTTAATGGCATACGCAGGAAAGTACATGTGGACTCGTGTATACACGTGGAAAATTCTGGGCATAACTGCGTACGGGGATTTTTACACTGTTTTTTAGTGAATTTTGTCCAAGTCTGTAGGAATGGGTGCCCAAATGCCCCTACAAATAATCTCCGGAATCTAGATCTAAATAGAAGTTTCTCATTTTCATATCCATGGTCTCAAACAATGAGAGAGAGAAAAAACCTTTTATATTCAACATGTAAAACACAAATTAGCCATACAGGTTTCCCATTGAAACCAAAAGTGATTTGATACAAAACATAGGTTTTAACCTAAGAGTAAATGCCCCTACAGTCAATCTCTCGAATAGTTTTAAATAATTTAAATTTTTCATTTTCATATCCATGGTCTCAAACAATGAGAGAAAAACCTTACATGTATTTAAAACACAAATTAGCCACATCTCTAGAATAGATCTAAATAGAAGTTTTCATTTTCATATCCATGGTCTCAAACAATGGGGGAGAAAAAAACCTTTTATATTCAACATGTAAAACACAAATTAGCCATTAAAGTTTCCCATTGAAACCAAAAGTGATTTGATACAAAACATAGGTCTTAACCTAAGAGTAAATTCCCCTATAGTCAACCAATCTCCAGAATAGTTTTAAATATATAGAAGTTTTTCATTTTCATATCCAATGAGAGAGAGAAAAAAACTTTTATATTCAACATGTAAAACACAAATTAGCCATATAGTTTTCCCATTGAAATCGAAAGTGATTTGATACAAAACATAGGTTTTAACCTTAGTAAATGCCCCTACAATCAATCTCTGGAATAGTTTTAAATAGATGTTTTTCATTTTCATATCCATGGTCTCAAACAATGAGAGAATTTTTTTTTTATATTCGATGTATGTAAAACACAAATTAACCACATCTCTAGAATATATCTAAATAGAAGATTTTCATTTTTCATATCCATGGTCTCAAACAATGAGAGAGAAAAAAAACCTTTTATATTCAACATGTAAAACAAAAATTAGCCATTAAAGTTTCCTATTGAAACCAAAAGTGATTTGATACAAAACATAGGTTTTAACCTAAGAGTAAATGCCCCTACAATCAATCAACCTCTGGAATAGTTTTAAATAGAAGTTTTTCATTTTCATATCCATGGTCTCAAAAAATGAGAGAGAGAAAAAATCTTTTATATTCGATGTATCTAAAACAAAAATTAGCCACATCTCTAGAATAAAAAAACCTTTTATATTCAACATGTAAAACACAAATTAGCCATTAAAGTTTCCCATTGAAACCAAAAGTGATTTGATAGAAAACATAGGTTTTAACATAATACTAAATTCCCCTACAGTCAATCAATCCCTGGAATAGTTTTAAATATATATACATTTTTCATTTTCATATACATGGTCTCAAACAATGAGAGAGAGAAAAAAACCTTTTATATTCAATGTATGTAAAACACAAATTAGCCACATCTCTAGACAAGATATAAATAGAAGTTTTTCATTTTCATATCCATGGTCTCAAATAATGAGAGAGAGAAAAAAACCTTTTATATTCAACATTTAAAACACAAATTAGCCATAAAATTTTCCCATTGAAACCATAAGTGATTTGATACAAAACATAGGTTTTAACCTAAGAGTAAATGCCCCTACAGTCAATCTCTGGAATAGTTTTAAATAGAATTTTTTCATTTTCATATCCATGGTCTCAAATAATGAGAGAAAAAACCTTTTATATTCAATGTATGTAAAACACAAATTAGCCATATCTCTAGAATAGATCTAAATATAAGTTTTTCATTTTCATATCCATGGTCTCAAACAATGAGAGAGAAAAAAACCTTTTATATTCAACATGTAAAACACTTGAATTAGCCATAAAAGTTTCCCATTGAAACCATAAGTGATTTGATACAAAAAATAGGTTTTAACCTAAGAGTAAATGCCCCTACAAGTCAATCAATCTCTCGAATAGTTTTAAATATCTAGAAGTTTTTCATTTTCATATCCATGGTCTCAAACAATGAGAGAAAAAACCTTTTATATTCAATGTATGTAAAACACAAATTAGCTATATCTCTAGAATAGATCTAAATAGAAGTTTTTCATTTTCATATCCATGGTCTCAAACAATGAGAAAGAAAAAAACCTTTTATATTCAACATGTAAAACACTTGAATTAGCCATAAAAGTTTCCCATTGAAACCATAAGTGATTTGATACAAAACATAGGTTTTAACCTAAGAGTAAATGCCCCTACAAGTCAATCAATCTCTTGAATAGTTTTAAATATAGAAGTTTTTCATTTTCATATCCATGGTCTCAAACAATGAGAGAAAAAACCTTTTATATTAAATGTATGTAAAACACAAATTAGCCATATCTCTAGAATAGATCTAAATAGAAGTTTTTCATTTTCATATCCATGGTCTCAAACAATGAGAGAGAAAAAAACCTTTTATATTCAACATGTATATAACTTATTTAGAAACAAAAAGTAATTTAATACAAAACATATGTTTTAACCAATTATATAGTTTTTCATTTTCATATCCATGGTCTCAAACAATGAGAGAGAAAAAACCTTTTATATTCAACATGTAAAACACAAATTAGCCATAAAAGTTTCCCATTGAAACCAAAAGTGATTTGATACAAAACATAGGTTTTAACCTAATCTAGTAAATACCCCTACATTCAATCTCTAGAATAGATATAATTAGAAGTTTTTCATTTTCATATCCACGGTAGTTCTATAGGCAGAGTCTGTAAAGGGCCAGGTAGCCTCTGGATCTCATCTTTTATGAAAGGTGACATATCTAGTAAATTCCCCTACAGTCAATCTCTGGAATAGATCTAAATGCCCCTATAGTCAACATGTATATAGTATTTAGAAACAAAAAGTAATTTGATACAAAACATAGGTTTTAACCAAGTATATAGTTTTTCATTTTCATATCCATGGTCTCAAACAATGAGAGAGAAAAAACCTTTTATATTCAACATGTAAAACACAAATTAGCCATAAAATTTTCCCATTGAAACCAAAAGTTATTTGATACAAAACATAGGTTTTAACCTAATCTAGTAAATGCCCCTACATCCAATCTCTAGAATAGATCTAATTAGAAGTTTTTCATTTTCATATCCATGGTAGTTCTATAGGTAGAGTCTGTAAAGGGCCAGGTAGCTTCTGGATCTCATCTTTTATGAAAGGTGACATATCTAGTAAATACCTCTACATTCAATCTCTGGAATAGATCTAAATGCCCCTACAGTAAATGCCCCTACAGTCAACATGTATATAGTATTTAGAAACAAAAATTAATTTGATACAAAACATAGGTTTTAACCAAGTATATAGTTTTTCATTTTCATATCCATGGTCTCAAACAATGAGAGAGAAAAAACCTTTTATATTCAACATGTAAAACACAAATTAGCCATAAAAGTTTCCCATTGAAACCAAAAGTAATTTGATACAAAACATATAGGTTTTAACCTAAGAGTAAATGCCCCTACATTCAATCTCTAGAATAGATCTAATTAGAAGTTTTTCATTTTCATATCCATGGTAGTTCTATAGGCAAAGTCTGTAAAGGGCCAGGTAGCCTCTGGATCTCATCTTTTATGAAAGGTGACATATCTAGTAAATGCCCCTACAATCAATCTCTGGAATAGATCTAAATATAAGTTTTTCATTTCTCCCATGCATTTGCAATAAATGTCAATTTAATATATATATTTTTATTGAATTTGTTTTTTTTAGGGATAAGAAAACCATTAAATATGGTTGAAAAATGGAAATTATGCATAGAAGTTTCTTGTTATCCCAATCCAGGGAAAGCAGTGATTACATATGTGCTTTCCAATATTGCGACTAGCAAAGTCGTCCAAAGGAAAATGAATATACCAGGAAGAACAAAAAACAACGAGGCATATTATATTGGATTGATAGAAGGCTTGGGAACAACGATGGAGTATGGATCAAATGGAATTGTAGTTTTCACCAATTCTAAACTTGTGTGCAACCAAATGAATGGCATGTGCCAAGTTAAGAAGGAGAGGCTAAAATAAATGCATGGAATAGCAAACAATATTGTTAGCCAATTTCAATTTTTTAGTATAAGGCATTGTATAAATGTGAATAAGATGTTTGCTGATCTATTGTGTGGGGC